>VWYK01018170.1:0-16928 GCA_013399775.1 Semnornis frantzii | reverse complement strand
CCCCCCCTTCTTATTTGCAAATCTTAAAAAGTGCTTTTGATTAAAAAAAAAAAAAAAACAAACAAAAAAAACTTAGTATCCCATAATAGCCTTACTGGTCAAATTGACCAAAGAGAAAAGTGTTAAATATTTTGTAAAGAATAAAAATAGGTTTAAATAAATAAATAAAATCTAACCAAACCAACCAACCCTTGACATCATTTTCAACCCCAAACAAGCTCAGTTATTTATTCAGTTTTATACTATATGGAAACATGGAGGGGACGAGGAAGGAAAAACTCTGTTGGGTTTTGGTGTTTACAGGTCTCTTTGAAGTCCCATAGCTAAGCCAACTCTTGTTCTGCATCTTCCCTTTTTTGCTGTTACAGTTCCTAACCTGTACTGTTGTATATGAATATTGCACAGATTTGTGGAGAAAAATGGATGAGGTTTCTTTCTTTTTGGTTTGGTTTTTCTTTTTTCGTTCTTTCACAGCAGAATCTCACGAGCCTCGCTTCCTTTCTCAAAGTGTTACAACCAAACTAGTCAACCAAACTGGGGTTTTGCTTTTGGTTTTTGTTTTGTTTTGTTTTTTCCTTCAGAATACTGGGAGCTGGCTGCTTTTTATGACTTTGTGCTGACTTATCGACATTATTTCCTGTATAAATAATTTATCATTTGTACTATTGTATCATAACGTCTGTATCTTTGTGTCTCTCTCCCTCTCTCTCTCCTGTTGGTTTTTTTTTGTTTGTTTGTTTGTTTGTTTTGTTTTGTTTGTTTTTCTCTCTCTTCCCAAGCCATGTCACAGATGTGATATTGAGTAATGCCATCAGAACAGTGGAAAGACAAAGGGGTTTGTAGGTGACTGGTCAGAATTAAAATTGTATTGCTTCTATTCCAGCCGTGTTGCTTTTTCCAGCCTCTGTGTAGTGTTTCTAAGCCTGTTTTGGGAAAACTCTCGCTGCCCTGCTCGGTGTAGTCCTCCACAAAGCTGGTGGATGATGGGTTGAGGTGATGAAAGCTTTGTGCTGAAGGGCCTAGGAGAAACCTAACCCCTTCCTGAGAGTAATGCTTCATGTACATTGTCAATGTGAGCTCTTGGATGCGTTCATCACTTTCCAGGGCAGATCTGCTCCTGTGGTGAGAAAAGAGTTTCTTACAGCTCACTGAAATGAGAATCAGTTGAGACCTTACTAACTCAATAAAAATGAAGACTTGTTGTGTTGCAGGTGACTGAATCACTTCTTTAAACCACATTCCCCTTCAAATAACACTTTCAGAGGGACGATCAAGTACTGCCTAGTTAAAAATCAAGTCTGGTGTTTTAGGTGGCTGAGTCTCTTGTTTACACCACTTTCCCCCATCAAACAGCACTTTTGGAGGGATGATTGAGCATTGTCTTGGTGGGCTCCAGTAATCATGTCCAGACAGAAGTCTAGGGATTTTTAAAGTCACAGCTCATGGAATAAGGGTTGGAGAGCTGTGACAACACTGACTTGGGGAGTCCTCACTTCCCCTCCTTGCAGGAGTTCAGTCTTACCCTTCCTGCAGCCTTGGCTCTGGCCCACAGATCTCAAGGGCCCTGCAGACAAGGTAACAGTGAGCCTGCCTCCAGCTGGGATGTCATTTCAGCTTCTAATTTGGGATGGTTCAGGTTGGAGGGTGCTTCATTAGCAGGCTATTTCAAGAGCCACCTCTCCAGAAGCCCTCCAGGTTTCCTGTAGCTATGGTGTGCTGCCAATCAGGCTGATCACTAATCAAATACTTAATTTCTTAATGCTGGAAGTGCAGAGGTGCTGGAGACCTGACTATTGGAAAGGTGGCCATGAAGTGGGGTGGGAAATAATCTATTTTGGTTCTTCATCTGTGGTACAGAGCTGTTGTGCCAACCCACCACCTCAGGAACACTTGAGTTTCCTTGCAGAGTGAGGCTGGCTCTGGTCAGGTCTTTGATTTGTTTTGCCTCTGTGTTTTGGCCAGTAAGGAAACCAGCAAAGCCTCCTTTGGCCCCGGGTTTCAGCCCAGATACCTGTTGCTTTTTGTGCCTCTCATTTTCACAGAGGGATGCTTCCTGCTCCTCTGCAGGAGGCCTCTTCTGTGCGTGGGTGTTTATTGCTCCTCTTGGCCACTGCTTTTCTGTGTGGTCAATACTTCACTGTTAGGCCTCTGGAAATGGCACTTTTGAAATAAAGCTGCTGGCTACAGGAAAGCTTTGGAAGGGCTCAGTGGAAGCTGCTGTGAGGACTCAGAAAGAGCTGAGTGCCGCAGTCTGGTGCTGGAGGGAGCCTGGGCTGATAAACCTGTTGTGAGAAAAAGCTGTCTGTGACTGAGCCTTTCTCTGACCTTGGGCAGGCTGCTCTCCCCCTCTCCTGGGCTTCCTCTTCCTCTGCTCTGAAGTGAGGTGGCATCTGCCTGCTCTGGGGGAGGAAAAGGGCTGTCTGCATAAAGTGTTATCTCGAGGCTTGCCCTCGTCCGCACCACTGCTGCCAAAGTATTTCTGCTGAATGTGGACATTGCTGTTGCCTCTTTTTGTGCTGAGCTGAGTGGTGCAGCTCTGCCCTTCCGCTCCTCTTCGTTGGACTGTGAGAAAATGGTGTGGGCCAGCTCTAGCCGTGGCTCTGGCAATGCTTCCACAACTTCCACCGCTTGGGATCAGCCCAGGACTCAACTGGCTCTGGGCTGTGAGCACACAGTGCTGGCTCACATCCAGCATTTCACCCACCAGCACTCCCAGGCCTTTCTCTGCAGGGTTGCTCTCCACCTTTTCATCGCCCAGCCTGTGCATGTTGCCCCATGCTGTCACTTCACCCATCTCAGATGCCTCAGTGCAGATATCAAACCACCTTGACTAATTTCTATGGTGGAAATTCGTTAGATGCCATCCTTGTGCCCTACTGCAGTGGAAACGTGGAACCTGTGACAGGCAGCCAATGGAGTCCATCTTGTTCTTGAAGGGCTTTTTGGGTGAGGAATGAAATTTGGTGGTTTAACCAAGCTGAAGGGAGCCAGTTCTGCCTTGGTGTAACAGCACAGATGGCCCAGGAGACCGTGGGCTGGCTGGGGTTGTGTTGGGTGACGGCAGCAGGGTTGTTTTTTTTTTTTTTCCCCCTTAATGTCTCCATTAGCAAGTCTGGCACTAAATGTAGTGATATTCTCTGAGGTGAATTTGGGTACTTAAATATCTTGGCCTGAATAGAGGCATAAAAATAGAAACCTACAGCAGTTAGATGCTTCTGGTGATCTTCTCTCTGAAGGACAAGAAGCTGAATCACTTGTGCCCTGATGTGAAAACAGGTTGTGTTGCACCCTTGCTCCTCTGCAGCCTCCCTTCTCGTGGCTCAGGCCTGGGTTTGGTGGCCAAAGGATGGTTTCTAACAGGATCTGTGTTCTGAACACAGCCAGACACTGGAAAATTGTCATCTTGAGCTCAGTCCTCCTAACCTATGCCATCTTTGTGTTCCACAGCCTGCCGTGCTGCAGGGGAGGGTGCTGGGTGCTCTCTGCAGGCTGGTGGGAGCTGGGGTTTTGTGGGTTGTTTTTAGTTCCTGTGTGCCAAAAGTGGAAGTTGTTTCTGGGTTTGCAGACACCCCTGAATGCCTCAAGGTTTGAGCTCACCCACGTTGGCCTCCCAGGGGACTGCCCAGCTGGTGGAAAACCCTTGGGGATGTCCTTTACAGCACACACCCTGGGGATGAACAGTGAGAGGATAAAAGAGGCTGAAGGTGCCTTGCCAGGCTGTGGCTGCTGCAGCCATGCTGCTGGCACAGGCTTGTGTGCCTGCACCTTGATTCTCCAGCTGGGCTGGTGGTGGCTACAGGAAGTTCATGATGCTCTCATTGGGGAGGTTTGGTTCATTAAGCATGTTTGAGGGCCAGCTGGAGATTGTCCTGTGGGTGCTCTGCTGCAGCCAGCTGCTCATCCAGCTGGTGCTTGATGCCATCCACTGTCACTGCCAGGTTAAAGGGAAGAGGCCCAGGGGAAGGTGGCTTGTGCTGGTGGGGCCTGCAGTCCTCCAGATGCCAAGAGGTGGTGGTGCATGGCCAGTGGCTTTGTCACCACTGATGCTGCTCATTCTGTGACCTCCTTCTCCCACCCCAGCTGTCCTGTCCTCCTGTCACCCTGCAGGCCCATATCCAGGATGTTCAGCCCCCGATATCTCCAGGCAGTGGGTCTTGGCATGATCCTCTGGTGACCTTGGCACAACGAAGTCATCCTGGGGCTCATTTGCAGTAGGCTGAAACACTGCTGGGGACAAACCCAGGGAAAGTTGAAGCTGCAGCTCCAATTTTGTCCAAGTGTGGCTGTTCTGTAGTTTGGTAGTTTTCCTTTTTGTCCTTTGGAGTGTTTCACAGGAGGCTCTTGCTCCTGAACTGAGACTGCTGCTGGGGAGCAGTTGCTGTCAGCTTTAATCCATCTGGAGGACTCTCATTTTCAGAGGGAGATAACTTCTAGCTGCTGCAATACTGCTGCTGTAAAAGAGCCTTGTAGCCCCAGGGCAGAGATGGTTTTTCTCCAGCACTTGCTGAAGCACAGATTTGCAGCTCGGTCCTGCTCCCTGCCAGGCAGCTGAGACATCTTTGCCCTGTGCTCTCAGGACAAGGGGCAGTCACAGGGCAGCCAGCACCACTGCACCGACCGATTTCCATGCAGGAACAGGAAAAACTTCGGTGTCCTTCATGCATCCTTCTCAGTGATTGTTATTGGTAACCTCCAAACATCTTCCTGAGGGTTGAAAACTGCCACGAGAGGGCAGGAGCTGCTGCTGCTGTTGCTGTTTTTTGTAGAAAGGGCTGGAAATAGCAGCTCCTAAGGGGCTAGCCAAAGGGTTTCTTTTATTATTATTGTTATTTAATTCTATTTTTTACTATTTTTTTTTCCCCAGAGGAGGCCACAGCAATGCTGGAAGGGCTGGAAGGCCTCTGCTGTGCAGCCAGGCTGAGAGAGTTGGAGTTGTTCAGCNTGAGCAAGCTGCTCTGCTTGCAGCTGTCCCTGCTGACTGCAGGGGGTCAGGCTAGATGGCCTTCAAAGGTCCCTTCCAACCCAAACCAGTCTGGGATTCTGTGATTCTCCTTTTTCTGGGGGGTTTGTTTCCCAAGCTGCTGTTCATGTCCATGGCTGTCTCCCCTGCCTGGCAGCTTCACTGGTGATTGCAGGGAAACTCTGCCTTGAAGTGAGGATGGTCTCGCTGGGCAGCTCTTCCCAAAGCTCCTCCAGACCAGGAAAGCAGAGGATGGCTTTTGCAAAGTCCCCAGCAGCTATCTCACAGGCTTCATCTGCCTCCCTGTATCAGGTCTCACTCTGTTTTGATAGCCTGGAAGCCTCATCCTGTGTCAGGACATGTTCTGAGTAAAGGTTTTTTTTTTTTCCTAGCCCATCTTGGCTTAGGAGGTTAATAGCAAATTTTCACCATCTGGGACAGGCTTCAGCAGAATGAAACAAGATCTGCAGCACCAGGTGCACTCCCCCACTGCTGTCACTGTGACATGGGGCTGGGAACTTCAATCTAGTTTTCAGTAACAGGGACAATGATTAACTAGTGAAGGAGCAGGGTGCTTACAGCTGCCTGGGGAATGAGGGAAAGGAAATTACTCGGAGCAAGGCTGTTTCTTTTTCCTGTGTTTTGGCTGTTTTTGAAGCATGGATTCTTCTAACCTCTAACACTAACTAACTGCAAAGAACACTTAAGGGTCATAAATCCTCTCCTTATTAATGTCACCCACTCTGGCAGTGTCTTGTCTGTCTTTACTCCTGTGATGAAAGCCAAGATCCTCTCCAGAGTGGAACAGCTGCGAACCCTCCGCCACGCCTGAGGACCAAAGACAGTATTCCTGAACATTGGAAAGGCAGCAGCCAGGCTGCCTCTGGGAGAAGAGCATGTTTGTGAGAGAGATCAACAGT
Source organism: Semnornis frantzii (assembly GCA_013399775.1). NCBI lineage: Eukaryota > Metazoa > Chordata > Aves > Piciformes > Ramphastidae > Semnornis > Semnornis frantzii. Next base: position 11,048 of record VWYK01018170.1, on the reverse strand, counting down.
TGCCTCTGGGAATGAAGGAATGCCTCTGAGCTCAGGAAATGCTTCCCAAAAACATCACCCCCACACGTGCCCTTATGCGAGGAGCAAACTGTCCAGCCAAAAACCTCCTGCAGTGAAGCACTCACAAGCTAAACATCTTGAGGGCCTTGAGGAAGGTATGTGAGGCTCTTAAACGTGCTTTGAGGAATCAAGGCCCTACCTCCCCCCACCTCCCAACCCAGCTAAACCCAAAGAAAACAGGTGAAAAGCCCTAACAATGAAGGCAGCAGTGGGGGATCTGCTCAGTCTGAAATCCTGCTCTGCGGGTTTTGGGGTTTCTGTGGGTTTCCAACTGTTGCTTTTCACTGTTTTCTTTGAACCTTGCTTCTGAGGGGCTCTGCAGCTTAGCTGTGAACAGTGAAACTGTGCAAATGTATGTTTGTTTTTTACAGAATCCCAGCAGGTTGGAAGGGACCTCTGGAGATCATCCAGTCCAACCCCCCTGCTAAAGCAGGGCACCCACAGCAGCTTGCCCAGGATCACAAAGGCCAGGCAGGTTTGGAAGATTTCACAACCTCTCTGGGCAGCCTGCTCCAGGGCTCCAGCACCCTTAGAGCAAAGAATTTCCTCCTGCTGTTCAGGTGGAACCTCCTGGGTTCTAGTTGGTGCCCATTGTCCTGTCACTAGGTGCCACTGAGAAAAGTCTGGCTCCGTCCTCTTGCCTCCCACCCTTTAGCTCTTGCTGAGCACTGAAGAGTCCCTCTGGGGCTGCTCTTCTCCAGGCTGAACAGCCCCAGGGCTCTCAGCCTTTCCTCTTCACAGAGGTGCTCCAAGCCTCTCAGACTCCACTGGACTTTTTCCTCTAGTTTCATGTCTCTTTGAAACTGAGGAGCCCAGAACTCCAACTGCGCCCTTAGTAGGGCAGAGTAGAGGGGGAGGAGAACCTCCCTTGACCTGGTGCTCACACTCTCCTTAATGCACCCCAGGAGACCATTTGCCTTCTTGGCCCCCAGGGCATATTGCTGGCTGATGTGGAACCTGTCCACCCTTTGCACAGCCTCTCAGTTCATTTGGCAGCTCTTGGCTGCTGGGGACGGAGAGGTGGGGCTGCTTTGATAGGTTTCAGTGTGTTAAGTGTCCAACTACTGGTTTGCAACAGGAGTTCAGGAGATCAGATGTAGCACCATGCTGCAAAGTGGTGTGTGAATGCATTCCCTGTCCACATGGGCACAGTTTGGGCACTGTCTGGGTCTAACAGTGGGCACCTCTGGTCCTAACTCTGCTGGGCACCTCGGCCCTAACTGGAATGGGGACAGGTAACTGTGCTTGAGGGAAATGTTATTTAAGCCTACCAAGGTTAATGTTTGCCTCTCAGGTATTTCAAACACAGATGTTTATCCTGCTACTGTAGCTAACTGCCTCCCAAATACTCTTGAAGAGGAAACAAAATTCCTTGTATCCCCTCTGAGCCAGCAGGAAATGCTTATTAATTTGGATTCCAACATGACTCAGTTTGGAGATTACAGCAGTTGCCAAAACAGCTGGTGGAGAAGCTTACTGGAAGTGTAAGATCAACAAAAAGAAGATGGGAAACAAGTGAGGGATGAAAAATCATCTGTAGCCATATTTGGAAAAGTGTTTTTAAGTAGTGTGAAAGGAGCTAGTGCTCACAGCAAGGTGATAGTGACCACATTGTCCCCTCAGAAATGGTCTTTATTCAACCACAATGCTCAGCATGAAACCACAACTGTCTCTAAGCAGCCTCTTTATTCCCTGTGTCCAGTTCTGCACCCTCATGTGACTTGTATCAATGGTTTCAAGGTCTCTGTGGTTCACTGACAGGGTGGTGTCACATGAAGTCATTCTCACAGTCACCTTTTGGCAGTTGGAGTCGAACACAAGAGGTTACAGGCCCAAAATTAAGTATGAAAATGACAAAGCAATTAGTCACTGCATTGTAGCACTCCTTCCTTTCTCCTTTGTGCCTCTAAGAACAGCAGATCTTGGGTGATGCAAGACTTAGAAACATCCCTTCTGGCACAAATACAGAGGGAGTGGGTGAGGGATCTGGGGTGGTTCAGCCTGGAGAAAAGGAGACTCAGAGGAGACCTTCTGGCTCTCTACAACTCTCTGAAATGACACAAGCCAGGTGGGGATTGGTCTGTTCTCCCAATGAACAAGTGATAGCACAAGAGGAAATGGCCCCAAGTTGTTTCAAGGAAGGTTTAGGTTGGACATGAGGTACAATTTCTCCATGGAAAGGGTTGCCAAGGCCTGGAACAGGCTGCCCAGGGCAGTCGTGGAGTCCCCATCCTTGGAGAGACTGAAAAGCTGTGGAGATCAGGTGCTGAGGGACAAGGTTTAGTGGTAACCTGGCAGTGCTTGGTTGGACTTAGTACCTTGAAGGTTTTTTTCCATCTTAAATGATTCAGTGAAACCCCAGCAGCAGAGAAACAAAGGTATTTAACCAGCTGGGTTTGGTCAGCCTCAAAGAAGAGCACTAACATTATCTTAGGGAGGATGCACTGAAAGGACAGAGGCAGGCATCAGAGAAGCTACCCAGACCAAGGGCAGCTCACACTGCAGACACCTGAGAGCAGCACAGCAGCTTTGGAGCCTGTCACACCCAAACAACAACCAGCATCACTTTGATCCCTCTTGGAGGTTATGCAGTGGGAGAGAAACCTCAAGATTAGGAGACCTGAACATTACTGTTGGTTTTTTCTGTCCTTTGAATAGAAGAAGCAGCTGAGGAAAGCCATGGTGTGGTATCTGTGTAATGCACTGGCTGGGGACACTGAGTGAGGGGAGACTGTCCTTCCTGCTGCTTCCCTTTCTTGTACAGCACAGAGCTTTTGGTACCTCATCTGGGGCTAAATGCACACCCAGCTGCTGTACTCAGACTCTGCTTTCTTAGCAGTGCCTTTTCACTCAGTATCTGCACTTCAAATGCAATTTGCTTGACCAGAAGGTAAACCTATTGTCTCTCAAACTCTAAAATAAACTCCTGTCATTTTATTTTTTTTCTTCTTCCTGAAGCTTGATGCAGAAATAATACTTGGGAATGGAAGAGTCATCATCTAGTTCTAAAAATGCAAAAGCTCAAGTGGAAAGTTTTGTTTCTACAGTGCCTTATCTATTTTGCATGAAAACTAAAGGCCTACATGGGACTACAAAGGAAACTGCTGTTGCTTTTGCAGGGGGCAGCACATGGCACGTTCCTCCTTTCATGGCATATTCCTCCTTTCATGGCATCTGCATTTTGCTGGAACTTTGCCATATTCCCTCCTTTTTGGCAGGTGCAATAATTCCAATTTGCCATTTCTGTCACCAAAAACCATCAGTAACAAGAACTGGGTTTGCAGTGATGCTTTAAACAGCACAACTGCTACAATGTTAAACGTTCCTGTTCTTTAGGTGTGTAGTGTACAAAAGGCTGTTATAAAAATACTTTGATACAGTCTGATACTGCTCATAAAAATGCTAAATGTACTGACCTGAACATACATAACACTTCAATCTGTGTGCTTACTGAAAGGATTATCCTCAGGGAATGACTCTCAAGGGCTTATGTTTCTTTTGGAACAACAGTCTGGAGTGAAATGTTCTCGGCTGCATCAGAGACTCCTTTCCCTTTGCCACAAAAAGGCCCAAAGTGCTTAACTTTTCTGTGAGCCTTCAAACTTCTCATGCCTGAGTTCAGTACTTGAGAATGCCTTCTGTAACAGGGGCCAGGGATGGGCACTGCATGTCGCTGGGGCTCACTTCATAGCCCAGCTTCTTCATATCCTTTGTCATGACGTTGAAGGAAATAGTCACAAAGCCTTGGGAGCGCACCCTTGTTACTGGAAGGAAGATACAAATGAAACTGATTAGGAGAGGTTCTGAGGAGCTGTTGAACTCTCTCATACCCAGGTAGGAACAACCAATCTTTTGTTATCAGCATCAGATGGATGACTGAGCTGTGGCCTGCTGTCTTGAGGACTGCAGTCAGAAGCTCCCAGGGACTCACCTTCTCGCCCTTCTCCCTGCGCTACCACTTTGGGGTCAGTAAATTCCGGACGCCTCCCTGTGAACCAACTTGGAGTAGACAATAGAAAAGAATTAATTGGATACATTCACTGGTTTGTAGATTTGATACAGTTAAATGCATGTTCAGAAAGCAAAGGAGGGGTTTAATGAGACTCCCAGCTTTTGTTTGCAATAGAGAGTTCTGAGGACTCTCTGTTGTTGATCTGCTTTGACCAAAGGTAAGTTGTTTTTGTTGTGTCATTTTTTGTCTAAGGTAGAAAGGAAACTAATTTCATACATGTTATGTTAAATCCAAGTTACCTCTGGGTTAGAGACCTATCTGTGTGAGACAGAAGGACTTCAAAAGAAAAAGCCTTTAATTATTACCTTGTAAACTTCTGCAGCCTCGACGTGGACTCTGGGACAAACATAGCAATGGTTCTTGTATGCCTAAAACAAACAGAATCAGCCAGGTTGGAAGAAACCTCCAAGATCATCCAGTCCAACCTATCACCCAGACCTATTCAGTCAACTAGACCATGGCATTAAGTGCCTCATCCAGACTTTTCTTGAACACCTACAGGGACAGCAACTCCACCACCTCCCTGGGCAGCCCATTCCAATGCAAATCACTCCATAAAGATCTTCCTCCTAATAATCAGTCTGAATAAAACTCTAATATTCAAGATAATTGTTTTAGAGAGTTACCCAAGGCCTTGTCCAACCTGGCCTTGAACCCCTCCAGGGAGGGAGCAGCCACAACCTCCCTGGGCAACCTGTGCCAGTGTCTCACCGCCCTCACTGCAAACAACTTCCTCCTAACATCCAGTTTCAATCTCCCCTCTGCCAGTTCAAACCCATTGCCCCTTGTCCTGTCATTCCAAGACCTTGTCAATAGTCCCTCCCCAGCCTTCCTGTAGCCCCCTTCAGATACTGGAAGGCTACTCTAAGGTCTCCTGGAAGCCTTCCCTTCTCCAGGCTGCAGAGCCCCAACTCTCTCAGCCTGTCCTCATAGCAGAGCTGCTGCAGCCCTCTTAGCATCTTGGTGGCCTTCTCTGGACCCACTCCAACACTTCATTGTCCTTCCTGTGCTGGGGGCTCCAGAACTGCACACGGGATTCCAGATGGGGTCTGAGGAGAGCAGAGTAAAGGGGCAGAAACATGTTTGGGCAGACCCAAACATGAGACACTCAGAACTTGTTCCCTCTATAACACTTGCTCTATCTATAAAGGCACCAGGATTTCAGACACATCAGGCTGCCGAACATCTCAAAGTTTAGTACTTTCACTCCACAAGGAGGTCTGCACAGGCAGAGAGTATCTTCCTCCATTTCCAGTGGTGGAATGAAAGCTTAGGATGAGCTGAGAGTGAGGGGGGAGAGGCTATGTAGTGTGTTTCATACTTGGGCTTCCTACACACCAGTGTTGACTTTAGTGTTCTCTGCAGGATTACCAAGAGCTATTTGGTAACCACCTGCTAGAAAATCCAGTTTCCTTGTACCAAATCAAGACAGTGGCAAGGAGATAGGGGAACATTTTTTGCTTCTGAAACAACACAGTAAGTGGGGAAAAAAAAAAAAAAATCTGTCTTGGTAGTGAAAGCTGAGTTGTTACCTCACCTTCCAGGTATGAAGGGAACATGAACAGCTCCATAACCTCTGACCACATCGTTGCCAAAGAAGTCTGGTCCATAGACACTCACAACAATCTGTGGCCCTGCAAAAGAAGCCCATGTGAAAGGGGTTCTTTTTCTGGGAGACAGACCTCTCCATCCCCAGCACTCACAGCCAAATGGGTTGGTGCTCTTGAAGGTAATGTCGATGGGGAAGTTCCAGATGAGTGTTGTGGGTGAGACGCTGCTCTTGGAGGTGATCTGGGAGATGCCCTCCTCCAGGCCCTGTGGGGAGAACGTGGCAGAAGCCATGGGTCTGCACTAAGCTCATGACATGCTGCTGGTGGGCCTGGCAGCAGGCTGGGTCTCAGGGCACACAATGGGGCCTTACCGCTGTGGGAACCCAGTCTTGGCCGTAGACGAAGCAGAACTTGCAGTAGAGGTCATCAAGTCCAGGGAACTGTGGGAGGGAGTGGCTGTGTTGGTAAGAAATTAGTGGAACAGAGAGACAGCCTAAGTCTGAGGGCAGCCTGCACCACCATGACACAAATGGCATTCCTCAGGGCTCAGCACCAGAGGCAGCTCTCTTTAATATTTTTATTAGTGATCTGGATGAGGGGACTGAGGTCAGTTTGCAGATGACAAATTAGATGGAAGTGCTGATCTGCCTGAGGGGAAGGAGGCTCTACAGAGGGACCTGGCCATGCTAGAACAATGGGCCAAGGTCAGTTGTACCAGGTTCAACAAGGCCAAGTGCTGAGTCCTGCACTTGGGTTGCAACAACTCCAGCAATGCTACAGGCTTGGGGCAGAGTGGCTGGAAACAGCCCAGGAGAAAAGGACCTGGGGGGTGTTGGTCAGTAGGTGGCTGGATATGAGCCAGCATGCGCCCAGGTGGCCAAGAAGGCAAAAGGCATCCTGGCTTGGAGCAGCCATAGTGGGGCCAGCAGGATGAGGCTAGAGAATGTCCCTCTGTACTCAGGACTGGTGAGGCCACCTCTTGAGTGCTGGGTTCAGTTCTAGGCCACTCACTACAAGAAGGACAAAGAGACGCAGGAGTGTGTTCAGAGAAGAGCAACTAAGCTGGTGAAGATTCTAAAGAACAAGTCTTGGGGATGCTGAGGGACATGGTTTAGTGGCGACCTGGCAGCGCTGGGTTACTGGCTGGGCCCGATGATCTTAAAGGTCTCTTCCAAACTAAACGATCTCATGATTCTGTTCTACGACCAAGAGCCAGTCTGCACTGTCCGGAGCTGAGGCCCTGCCCGCCCTCGGTGGCAGGCCTGTCCTAGGGGAGGGGCGCCCGAAGCCAGGCCGCGGTGCCGGGGCCTAGGCTATGCTGTGTGCCGGGGGTCCACGCTTCCCGCTTCCTCACCCCGCACTCACCTCCCCGCTCTCGATCTCCCCGTTGACCGCCAGCAGGAAAACGCCGGGATTGCCGGCGGCCGCCATGTTGCCGGGCGCGGCCTTGGCGCCGTTGCGGGGCCGTTGCCATGGAGTCGGACGGGGTGGCGGCGGGGACACGCTTGGGCGGCGGATGGGCGCTTCGCGGAGCTGCCTCAGCGTGCTGAGGCTGAGCCCCGGCACCCTCTCTGCTCGTTTATTCTTCTTAAGACTTTAATACGTATTAATCCCTAATACGACTTTATGTTTACCTTTTTTTGCTTGTTTGTTTTGTTTTTACTATCAGGCTATATAGTGATGGGTGAAAAGCTGGACATGAGCTGGCACCTTGAGCTTCCAGTCTAGACCAACCTTGTCCTGGGCCGATCCACCGCAACGTGGGCAGCAGGCGGAGGGAGGAGATTCTGCCCCTCTGCTGCGCTCTGCTGCAACCCTACCTGCACCGCCGGGGCCAGATCTGGAGTTCTCAGCACAGCAGAGATGTGGATCTGTTGGAGGAGGGCCAGAGGAGGCCACAGCAATGCTGGGAGGGCTGGAAGGCCTCTGTTGTGCAGCCAGGCTGGAAGAGTTGGGGTTGTTCAGCCTGGAGAAGAGAAGGCTCCAGGGAGACCTTCTGGTGGCCTTTCAGTACTTAAAGGGCCGATCAGAAAGCTGGGGACAGAGATTTTGCAGGGCCTGTTGTGACAGGACAAGGGGTGATGGTTTGAGGGAGATTCAGACTAGGGAGAAGAAAGAGGATTTTTTTTTTTTTAATGTTGAGAGTGGTGAGACCCTGGCTCAGGCTACTCAGAGATGCCCCATCCCTGGAACCATTCCAGGTGAGGTTGGTTGGGGCTCTGAGCAAGCTGCTCTGCTTGCAGCTGTCCCTGCTGACTGCAGGGGGTCAGGCTAGATGGCCTTTAAAGGTCCCTTCCAACCCAAACCAGTCTGAGATTCTGTGATTCTCCTTTTTCTGGGGGGTTTGTTTCCCAAGCTGCTGTTCATGTCCATGGCTGTCTCCCCTGCCTGGCAGCTTCACTGGTGATTGCAGGGAAACTCTGCCTTGAAGTGAGGATGGTCTCGCTGGGCAGCTCTTCCCAAAGCTCCTCCAGACCAGGAAAGCAGAGGATGGCTTTTGCAAAGTCCCCATCTATCTCACAGGCTTCATCTGCCTCCCTGTATCAGGTCTCACTCTGTTTTGATAGCCTGGAAGCCTCATCCTGTGTCAGGACATGTTCTGAGTAAAGATTTTTATTTTTTTTTTTTCCTAGCCCATCTTGGCTTAGGAGGTTAATGGCTTTAACAGGGCAATCAGAAAGCTGGGGACAGACCTTTTAGCAGGGCCTGTTGTGAGAGGATGAGAGGTGATGGTCTGAACTAAAACAGAGAGATTCAGACTGGAGAGAAGGGAGAAATTACTTCCACTGAAGATGCTGAAGCTCTGGCCTGAGTTGCCCATGGCGTTGGTAACTGCTCCATCCCAGGTCAGCCTGGGGCTCCGAGCAACCTGCTCTAGCCGCAGATGTCCCTGCCGACTGCAAGGGAGTTGGGCCAGGTGACCTTTAAAGCCCCTTCCAACCCAAACAAGTCTCTGGTTCTGTGATTCTCTATCAACCGCAGTAAGCTCTTCCTGTAGCGCAGGCTGGGGACCGGACCTGCTGCTGGCAGCAGGCGCTGAGGCGGTGGCCACTAGATGTTGCTGCTGACCAGGCCGAGCAGCTTCAGCTGCTGTTTTCCGGGCAGCAAAAGCCTTCGGAATCGGGAAGGGTGCATTCGGCGGCCTCCAGAGCGTGGTCGCCCATGCAAGCCGCAGTGGTGTGAGGAGCGGAGCAGGACCGTGTGGGTAGCGCCCGCAGCACGGTGCTTGCGGCTGCAGCCCGAGGGGAGCAGGCTGTGCCTGCACGGCGGCCGCCCTGCTGCGGCAGGGGAGGGAGTGCCATTGTGCCAGCCTAATTAACCTGTGCTAATTGAAAGGAGGGGGGAAATTCTGCGCATCGACGAGGCAGGCGAAGGTGCAGAGCTGAACCTGCTGCAATCTGCTGACCAGGCCTTTCTGCTTCCCCGGGGGCGTGACGCTGCCGGGCTGCAGTCGTGCTGCTGCTCATGCCAGGAGGCTTCACTGCCCACACGCCTGTCGGCACCGCAGAGGCCACCGTCTGCTGCTGTTCCCGGAGCTGCAGAATCACAGAACGTTCTGGGTTGGAAGGGGCCTTCAAAGGTCATCAATCCAGCGCCCCATAGCCAGCTAGGACATCTGTGACTAGCCCCAACCAACCTCAGCTGGAGTGTTTTGAGGCATGGGGCTCCTAGCACCTGGCAACCTGGGCAACCTGGGCCAGTGTCTTATCACCCTCAGTTAAAAAAAATGTCATCCTTACCTAGATGAAATCTCTCCTGTTTTAGTTTGAAACCATTACCCCTCATCCTGTCACTACACTCCCTAATAGTCTCTCTCCATCTTTCCTGTAGACCTCCTTTAAGTACTGAAAGGCCACAAGAAGGTCTTCATGGAGCCTTCTCAAGGCTGAGCAACCCCAGCTGTCTCAGCCTGGCCTCACAGCAGAGGGCTTCCAGCCCTGCCATCATTGCTGTCATCTCTTCTGTCCTTGCTCCAACAGGTCCAGGTCTCTCCTCTGTTGAGTGTTCCAGATCTGGCCCCAGCACTGCAGGTGACGTCTCAGCAGAGCACAGCAGAGGGGCAGAATCCCCTCCCTCCACCTGCTGCACATGCTGCTGGGGTTCAGCCCAGGATCCAGATGGCTTCTGGACTGTTTCATCACTTAGCCTCCTTTCTGCATCCCAGATAACACTTCCCTCATTGAGAGCAATCTGGGAGGCATTTAAATGCTGCCAGGCCCTCTGGGAAAGGATGTGAGGGGATGAAAGGAACCCTGTGTGAGCTCCTGTTTGTGTTTCCCGTGCTGTCATTGCAACTTCCACACACGAGTAGGGCAGAGACACAGGCTAGCAGGGCTGGGGCAGCACTTCAGCCCTTGACCTCATCCAGTAGCTCCATTTTTTTCTCTCCTGGCAGTGCTGGGGGTGATGGCTTTGCTCTGTTGGCTCCCTACAGCTGGACTCTACATGGCAGGTGTCCTTTATAAGGCAGAGGACCACCTCAGAGATGCCACCTCTTATGTTGAAGAGGTGATGTGGTCACTACTGGACTGAAGCAAGCTGGCATTGCATCTTGTCATGAAAAATAGCTTCCATGTTGCTGCAGACCTCAGTGTCTTAGGTCAACTTGATGGTCAGGGAGTGTAGTGATAGCACAAGGCTGATGGTTTATAAACTGAAAGAAGGGAGATTTGGACTAGATGCAGGGAAGAAATTCTTCACTGTGAGAGTGGTGAGGCACTGGAATAGGTTGCCCAAGAAGTTTGTGGATGCCCAAAACCTTGAAGTGTTCAAGGCCAGGTTGGATGGGGGCCTTGAGCAACCTGGTCTAGTGAAGGTGTCCCTGCCCATGGTAAGGGAGTTGGAACTAGAGGATCTTTAAGGTTGCTTTCAACCCAACCCATTTGATGATTCTATGATTTTTCAGGGTTTATTTGAATTTTTTTTTTTTTTCCAAACCAGTTTGGTCAAGAGAAAAAAAAAAAATTAAGGGAGAAAGGCAAGAGGAGTGGGGTAGACTGGAGAGGCTGAAATTTAATCCTTCTGCTCCTGGCCCTCATAAAAGCTGTAGAGAAAATAATTAATTTGAACTGAAAATTATCAGGAGAGAAACTAAAACAGTTCTGGACCAGCTGTCCAATGCAGCTAGCAAGGCTGTTTAATTAACACTTCACTTGGCTACCAGCTACCTCAGAGCCAGCTAAAGGCCAATTTCAGGAGGTTTTTGTTTTTTTTTTTCATGCCTAGCAAGTGAGAGTGGGATGCAGTTGTTGGATGAGTTAATATCAGCACTGGGAGACCTTCCCCACGACTGAGGGAAGGCAGCTGGGTTGTTCAACAGCTGTGACTCATCTGTACCTGCATGTGAAACCACTCTGTCCTCTCCCAATCACGAGGAGACCTACCTGCCTTTCCCCCCGCCTTTCCCCCCTCTTTTCCCCCTTTTC
>VWYK01018169.1:6222-38590 GCA_013399775.1 Semnornis frantzii | reverse complement strand
ACACTGCTGGCTTATGTCCAGCTCTTCGACCACCAGCACTTGCAAGTCCTCCACACATCTCCTTCATCCGGCAGCCTGTACTCAGAATTGGCATTGCCCTGACCCAGCTGCAGGGCCTTAATGAAGACCTGTAAGGGCCTTTGTAAAAATTATTGGTTTATTTTAACCATTCGGCAAGATGCCCTTTTTTGAAACAGACTTTTCTCTGTTACACCCTCCATTTTGGAGGATGTTGGTCTCTGCAACATGGGGCTGTGCTCGGACTTCTGTACCTCTTGCCAATCTTTATTCTTCTTGGTCATCTGGAAGTATCCATAACTTCCCTTAGAGAAAACTTCAACTCTTTGCACAATAGATTTGGCTGTATTATGACAAGTGGAAAGAGCAGCTAGTCCAACCAAAGATAATGGCAGCCTTACTTCTGGACTTTCCTATCATAGAATCAATCATAGAATCAGAATGGTTGGTTAAGGGACCTTTAAAGACCTAATAGCAGCCTTATAGTACCTGAAAGGGGCTATAAGAAACATGCAGAGAGACTGTTATAGAGGTCTGCAGTGACAGGACTCGGGGCAGTGGCTTCAAACTAAAGAAGAGCAGATTAAGATTGGATGTTAGGAACAAGTTCTGCACCAGGAGCGCAGTGGAACACTTGAACAGCATGCCTAGGGAGGTGGTTGGGCCCCATCCCTGGAGATATATCAAGGTGAGGCTGGGCAGGCTCTGGGCAACCTGATCTAATTGAGAATGTCCCTGCTGAGTGCAGAGGGGGTTGGACTGGATGAGCTTTGGAGGTTCCTTCCAACTCAGACCATTCTGTGATTCCATGATTTTATGATCTAGTCTAATCACCTTGCACTAAGCAGGGACATCCTTAACTAGATCAGGTTGCTCGGAGGCCCACACAGCCTGAACTTGAATGTTTCCAAGGACAGATCATCTACAGCCTCCCTGGGCGACCTGTGCTAGTGTTTCACTTCCCTGACTTTAAGCAAATTCTTCCTTATAGGTAATATAAATCTACTCTCTTTATTTTAAACCCATTACCCCTGTTCCTGTCCTTACAAGCCCTAAAAGGAAAAACAGTTCTCTGTCAGTCTTACAAGCCCCCTTTATGTAATGAAAGGCCATGATAATGTCTTCCCAGAGCCCTCTCCAGGATGAACAATGCCGAGTCATTCAGCCTTGCTCTGGCTCTCTGACCATTTCTGCGGCCCTCCTCTGGTTTCACTCTAACAGGTCCACGTCTTTCTTGTGCTAAGAACCACAAAGCTGGATACAGTCCTCCAGTTAGGGTCTCACCAGGATGGAGCAGAAACCCTCCCTCAGCCTGCTGGCCACACTTCTTTTGATACAGCCCAAGGTGCAGTTGTCCTGGGCTGGGAACACACACTGCTGGCTCGTGTCAAGCTTTTCATCCACCAGTGCCATCAAGTCCTCCTCCATGAACCTGCTCTCAACCCCTTCATGCCACAGCCTGTATCGGTACCAGGAAATGCCACAACCCAAGTGCAGGAACTCGTGCTTGGCCCTGTTGAACCTCTTGAGGGTCACACAGACCCACTTCTCAACCTTGTTCTGGCCCCTCTGGATGGCTTTGCCCAGAAAATTACCTACCTTCCTCTCCTATTTACTGAGAAAACTGGTTTGAAGAACTTCATAGCCTGTAAGTAAGCCTTTTCTTTTCAGTAGCACAGAAAGTTCATGTCTTTAAAGAAGTGTCTAACCCCCCAGGCTGGTTTAGAGGTGTGTAGGGTCTTTTCCAGCAGATGTAGTAATTAGTAACTACGACATGGCATAATGCAGCTCCCTCTCTGGAGATACTCAAAACCCTCCTGGATGTGCTCCTGTGTGATCTGCTCTAAGTGATCCTGATCTGACAGGGGGCTTGGACTGGGCAGGTCCCTTTCAGCCCCTGACATTGTGATTGTGATAAATTGTAAGAAAAATGCTAAACGCTTCTGTGTAAGAGAAGATTCAAGAGGGCACGGAGAATCAAACGTATCTTGATGATTGAAAAAAATACATGTGGCTACTGAAGCAGGGTTTGAACCTGTGAGTGTTTCACAGCCCCCCGCGTTCCGTTAATTTTCAAAGGCCCATGGCCGTTTATTTTGTCGGGCCACTGTTAATGAAACGAGTCCCCACCGCAGGCCGCGTGTCTTGTGCCCGGAGCGCTCAGCCCCACCATCACAAGCACAGAGTTACTAAGCCACTATGCCACTTTAGGCTCCCAACGGGCAGCACCGGCCCAAGGCTCCGCAAGCCGAGGCACGGCGCTGCCAACAGCGCCGCACTACCCGCGCATGCGCAGCGTGCCGCCACCGCCGCCACCACCCACGGACTGCAAGCACCCAGACGCGCCGGCGCGGTGCGCCACCAGTCCGTGTCGCCAGCGCTGATTGGTAGAGGCGGCGGGGCCGTATGAAAGGCTGCCTGTGATTGGAGGGAGTGGCGGGCGGTACGTTGTGTTGCCGTTTAAGTTGTCGGTCGCTTTGCAGCAGTTGTTTTACTGTTTGGCCTTCTCGTGGCCGGTCCGCAAGGCGGTAGTGTGTGGCGCCGGTCCCTTCTGCGCTGCCTTGGGAGCTTGGGGGGGCTCCCCGGAGGCTTTTCCGCGCCGCTGTGGCTGCTCTTAGCGGGACCTCCAACGCGCCCTAGGTAGTTTTTATGCCGAGTGCCCTCTCTTCCACTGGCCTCCCGAGGCCGCAAGCGGCCCGCCTGAGCCATCTCTCGAAGTTTCTGTCCTCTGCCTGCCGTGATCCCAGCCCATGAGTGCGACGGACTGCTCCGCGAAGACCTCCCTTCGCCCCAGAAGGTAGTGTAGTGGGCTGACTTCGTAGTCATTCCGCGCTGAGACCGCTCCGCGGGCTGTGGCTGCGGAGCTCTTCCCTCTGGCCGGTAGCTAGGGGTAACGAAAAGCACTTCTACTTGCAGTGCTTCCTTGCCCTCGCACCTCTCTGTTTCTCCTGTTCTTTAGCGCAGGAATGAAAATAGTCATCGTGTGCTTAGGCTATGTAATTTCTTCTGTTGCTAATATTTACTTTTCCAGGCATGTTGTTTAAGACCTTTCTGGGCACAGCCTGTGGAAGAGTTCCTACATGAATTGGTTAGATGGTGTCTTGAATACCACAGTGCCTGGAGCTAAGGAACTTGCTATGATTTCATGGATGAGGCACATTGGGGTTCTGATCTATGCAGCTCTGGTGAGGTGGTCCATAAAAGTCACTGCTTCCTCAATGTCACCTGTCAGATCACTCATCAGAGTTCTGGCACTGGCTTCAGAGCCACATTCTGGAGTATGTTTTCATGAAGATGTCTTAGTTTTATTTCTGTTGCTCATGATATTGTTTTGAAAAGTGTCAACTCTGCTATGAGGACAGGCTATGAGAGTTGGGGCTCTGCAGCCTGGAGAAGAGAAGGCTTCCAGGAGACCTTAGAGTAGCCTTCCAGTATCCGTAGATACTGGAGCCCAGTAGTGGGCTACAGGAAGGCTGGGGAGGGACTATTGACAAGGGCTTGCAATGACAGAACAAGGTGCAATGGGTTTGAACTGGCAGAGGGGAGATTGAAAGTGGATGTTAGGAGGAAGTTCTTTACAGTGAGGGTAGTGAGACACTGGCACAGGTTGCCCAGGGAGCTTGTGGCTGCTCCCTCCCTGGAGGTGTTCAAGGCCAGGTTGGATGAGGCTTTGAGAGACCTGTCCTAGTGGGAGGGGTCCCTGCCTATGGCAGGGGGTTGGAACTGGATGAGCTTTGAGGTCCCTTCCAACCTTACCATTCTATGATTCTTACATCTGTAGTGAAAACCTTACCATTCTATGATTCTAACATCTGTAGTGAAAAGAACACTCTCCAAGAGATTTTGGAGTGTGCGCAGCTCTGTTTTCAAATTGTGTGATGAGTAGATCAAATGAGTGCAGGAAACATTGCTTTAAAAAAAACCAGATTTTTAACTGCATGTATTCTTTTTTAGATTTATTTAATATTCATATAAAATGCTTAAGACTAAAGAAATGGGAAGCTTCTATTTGATTTTCAAGGGTGGATAAATTATGTAGGTAAGAACATCAAGGATAGCAGAAAGGAAAGCATCCAGACTCTTAGGTGTACCCCTGGTGCATCAGATAACCTGGATTAGTGACTTCTTTCAACAGTTTGGAAGTGTTTTTCTCTCTGGATATCAGATACTGATTCTGTCACAGATTGTATCTTCCTGTTTATTTCACAGAGGCAGCTGCTTCTAACTGTGCAATGGACTTTTTGTCTCCTTTTTTTCTTTCCTTGTTTTCTTTTCTCCTCTTCCTTTCACATTCACTCTCCCTGAATAATCTCTGAAACTTTTCTTCCACAACATTTTTCTGTCTTCTGTCAGTTGGTACTGTCTCCATAGTACAGTAAACCTGCCAGCTATTCTATATCAAGGCTTTTGGTTCTAAATGCCATGATCTCATGCTAATACCTGAAGCAGAAGGAACTGTGTTTGAAATCGAACCTATGTTAAAACTGGAAAGCTGTTTTTAACCATTTTAGAAAGTGTTTGTTTGTGGGGTTTTTTTTAATTTTACTGTCTGAAGGTTACATGTCTTTAGAAACTCTTTCTGTTCAGGCTGGCAACCCCCCACGACTCATCCAAATATGCTAGTTCTCAATCTCCAAGTCAAGACTTTACTCCTCTCCCTTCAATGGGTGAGCGCTTGGCCTTTCTCCGTCCCTCCCGGGAGCTGCTGGAATACTACCGCAAGAAGATTGCTGACTTTGATGAGGAGCACGAGGACTTGATTAAAAGGCTGGAGAGATACAGAGAAACATACGATGAGCAGGTTGGGAAAAGAGTTTTTAAAATAGTGATGAACTACATATCTGTACACAAACAATGTTTTTCTTCAGCTGCTAACTCAGCACATGTGGTGTTAAGGTGTACCAGTGACATGATGGAATTGAGCTAAGTAGTAGTAACAGGATTTCAGAGTCTGGTAGAAAAATCAAGCTCTCTGTCAGTGCAAGCAGTAAGGTGCCTGTAGGATATTCTTCAGGAATGGAATTACTACTTCTGAAGTTATTGAGGTGCCTCCTCAAGTATCAGATATACTTGAAGCAGCCTGAAAGCCCTTAGGAAATAGGTGGACTGCAAGTGACTTTCAGCATAAAGGCAAAAGAGCAGCAAGTTCCAAAACAGTGCCTTCTCCCCCAGGGGAAAGTGCTCTTCTGAAGAATTTTACACACCAGATAGAAATTTGTCAGTGAAACTTAGCAACTAGCCAGACTCTGTAGTACTAAACCTCAGGAATATTTTAATGTTTTTTACTTGAGTAATTCCTTTCAACAGTAAGTGCTATTACAGAGGCTTTGTGAGGTTTTTGTTCACATCAGACTGCCCATACCTGTGCTACTCTGCCAGTGCAGCAGAACAACTGGAAACTGGCCTTATTTGGTTCTCAGGGCCCTGAACTCCCTGTTGAAACATTTTCTAATAGTTTTTCTAAGGCTGCCCTCATCTGGTCCATCTTTGTGACAGACTGAAATAATTCCCTGGAACTGGCAGTTGCTCACGTACCAGTTAGAGGCTCAAGGCACAAGCAGTTTGAAGTTTGTAAGTGTTGTCAAATACTCTGCATTGTTTCACATACTTCCTTCTCTCTACCTAGCACAAACTGCAATGGGAAGTCCATCAGCGAGAAAAGGAGGTTGCAGAGTTGCAAAAGGCTTTGAGTGATGTGCAGGTCTTCCTCTTCCAGGAGAGGGAACAGGTCCTTCACCTTCGCTCAGAGAATGACCGGCTGAAAATCAGGTGGGATGGGGCACTGGCAACAGCAGTTGCCTTCTGTGATGCGCCTCATGTTCCTGTTCTCATGCAGATCTGGAGTCTTCAGAGAAACAGTTATGCTGCATTTCTGAGGGAGGGCTCCTATGAAATGGTACCCATCAGAGGTGGAATGCAATCTGTTCAGCTACTAAATATGTTTCCACTTATTCCTCCTATTCTGGTAACAGAAGGAAGAGCAGAAGTTGAACATGGGTTGAGGTTTGATGTGTGAGTTATCAGTTCAAATGTGGAGATATTTGATGCAAGGAGGCTGTGGTGGGTTCACCCTGGGTGATGTCCATCGAAGCTTCTGTAATTAATCCCCTCCTCCCTTTCTCATATGGACAGAGAGGAGGGAAAATAGCATGAAAGGCTCCTGTGTTGAGATGTGGACAGGGAGAGATGACTGATTTGAGGAAATGAATTTATTACCAATCAAATCAAAGTAGGATACTGAGAAATGGCGACAAATCTTAAAAACCCTTCCCCCCACACCTCTTTTCTTACAAGGCTCAATTTTACTCTTGATTTTTTTTTTTTCCCCTACCCCTTACTGTGCAGTGCAGGGGCACAGAAAATGGGAATTGTCAGTTCATCACAGGTTTTCTCTGCTACTTCTTCCTCCTCAAACTTCTCCCCTACTCTAGTATGTGATCCCTTCCATTGGAGACAGTTCTCCATGTAATTCTCCAATGTGAGTCCTTCCCACAGGCTGTAGCTTTTAGAAAAGTGCTCCAGCATTGGTCCTATCTATGGAGTGTAGTCCTTCAGGAGCAGACTGCTCCAGCGTAGGGAATCACAAGTCCTACCAGCAAATCTGCTCCAGCAAGGGCTTTTCTCCACAGGGCCCCAAGTCCTGCCAGGAGCTTGTTCCAGTGTGGGCTTCCCACAGGGTCACAGCCTCTTGAGCATCTTCTTGCTCTGCTGTGGTGTGCTCCACAGGCTATAGGCTGCTATCTGCTCCACCATTAACCTCCGTGGCCTGCAGAGGGACAGCCTCACTGTAGTCTTCACCATGGACTGCAGGGGGATCTCACTCTGGTACCTGGAGTGCTTCCTCATCCTCCTTCATCACTGACCTTGGTGTTTGCAGAGTTTTCTATGACATATTCTCACTCCTTTCTCTTCCAGCTGCTGCTGTGTGGGTTTCCTCCAGCTTCTTAAATATATTATCACAGAGGTGCTACCATTGTAGCCTTGGCCAGCAGCAGGTCTATCTTTATCCTTTTCTCTCAGTTCCTTCAATTATTTCACTGTGTTCTATCAGGCACAAAAGAATGGCTTTTTTGAGAAGCTTCCCATAGCCCCCTTGACACCAAAACCTTGTTCCACAAACCCAATGCATAGTTTTGCGCCTGCCTGGCAAAAACTTCTCCTTCAGCCTTAACAACCCTTAATAAGCTCAGACAGAAGGTACAGCCCAAAGCAAACAGTCCCTCCTCGCTCTGAGATTGTTGACAGCCACTCCTTTAATGGTGGACTGGAATATAGCCTGCTGCACTAGACTAGCTGCCAGGACAAATGACTTCCATACCTTCTTCAGAATGCTTGTGGGTGATTATACTGAGTTTTTTGTTGAGGTTTTAAGAATGTAAGTAAAAACATGTGGTGGTAGGGTCTGGCACTTCTCAAGAGTGTGACTAAAAGTCTGGTACAGCCCTTAGCCTAGTTTGCTATAAAACTATGGATGCTTGCTGTTGATTGAAGGAAGTTATGAAGGATTTCAGAATCACAAAAGCATTTAGGTTGGAAAAGACCCTCAAGATCACAGAGTCCAACCATTAACCTAGCATTGATCAGTCTACCACTAATTGATGTCCTTGGGCACCACATCTCTTCATCTTCTAAATACTCCCAGGGATGGGGATTCACCACTGCCCTGGGCAGCCTGCTCTAGTGCTTAACAGCTCTTTTGGTGAAGAAATGTTTCCTCACATCTACTCTAAACCTTCCCTGGTGCAACCTGAAGGCCATAAGCAGTGTATAATAAAATCCTGATATCAAAAACCTTCCTTTTAAAAGCAGTTTCCTGGGACGGAGGCTGTTTTGCTTTTTGCCAGGCTGTTAACAGGTGCATTTTAAAACCCAAGGAACTTCTGGCACGCCTCTATATTTCTTTCCTACTGAGGCATTTTCTTTTTAGCAATCCTTACACCATAATGTGGACAACAGGAAAATTACCTAAGAAACCATATAGATTTGCCCCGTGAATGAAACTGAGCTTTGCATCAGCCCAGTAAAGTTTCTGCTCATCAAGGTGTGTGGTAGTTAGACAGTTAGGAATGAAAACTTTTTACCACCTCGTGTAATGCTGTACTGGACTAGGTAGTGTTGTCAGGTTTGAAAAGAGGAATGCTCTCCAGTGCCAGCAGAATTGGTCGTGTTCTTAGCATATGGGCAACACCAGTAAGGGCTTTGGGAGGCTGTTAGGGGATTTTAAGCAACATTCTCCAGAACTGCAGCATTTTGGGAACACGTAAATGCTAATGAGTAAACTAGAAGGGTGGCATGTCACAACCTCTTGGTGTACCTAAAAAGAGCAATGTGCTGACCACTGTCTTTGAATTGCAGGGAACTGGAAGATAGGAAAAAAATTCAGCATCTCCTGACTTCAGTGGGAACAGACGCAGGACAAGTTACCTATTTTCACAAGGAGCCTCCCCATAAGGTAAGTTCCATTTCCCTGTAGAGCTCTGCTTTTGATTGTAGCAAGATGCAGTTGTTTGAGTTAGATTTGTAGCTTAGACATAAAACAATTCAGAACAAAGAAACTTAGAAGTGGAAGCTCTGAGTGGAGAGGTGAACATTCTAGGGATAGGCCATATCTTGGCAACAATGGATAAGTTAATATAATTTCATTGGAGCATCAAGAGCTTTATGTCTGGAACCACAGNTATTCTCCCTATACCGTTATATTTTAAACTATAAGAGATACAATGTCATGTCTTCCTGACTTTTCCAAAAATCCATGTTGTAGTGAGTTTACTATACCAGGAGAGGGATCTGCCCTAACTCAGTACACAAGACCTGACCCCCAAGTGGCTGACCACAGACCAGATAGGCCCCACAAGTCAAAAGTTGCTTAATCAGCACAAAGCAGGAGGAAGCTGTAGCTCTGTAGCAGTATCACTATTAGTAAAGCTGCTCACACATATGTAGGAAAAAGCGCACTGGCAGTAGGTCCTCTTAGCATTACTTCCCTTGAACTTTCACAACATGTTAGCCTCTTCCATGTCACATAGGAGTTTGAAGCTATGTGGCAAATGATCATTGAGAAGCAGGGGAGAAGAGAAGAAAAAGAGGGCAGAAAGTGACCAGGTACAGCATTTGAAGATCAACATTCTTACAGTACTTGTATCTTAGGGCCTCAGTAAAGAGCAAAGCAATGCTGAGGTTGCTGCAACCATTCCCTGTACAGGAGGGTAAAGAAGATCCATCCCCTCTAGGCAATAATAGGGCACACATGTCAGAAATGCTGCCGCTTAATCAACTGGTCATTGCTTATGCAGTGCTGTGTGGCTGAACCTACTTAAAGCCACAAATGATTGAGATCTGCAGAGACTTATGATGGAAAGGAGGACTTACCTGGGGAAAAAGGTGCAGGAAAATGCTGAAACGTGCTGCGTTGTTTATGGGTGCTCTACACTGCTCAAGCAATTAAAAAACCTCACAGGAGCTTTAAAATTCCCTGATACAGCTTTAAAGTCAGGCTGTTACATAGCGTTGGCCTAAAGAAAAGCATTAGGGCCGTAACCTTTGTCCCTTGTGGCTTCCTGTTTTGAAGTGGGTTTCAGCTCAACAGTTCAGTGTTTTCAGTAGTTCTGTTGGTTGTTTTTTATGCCAGGCTTGTATTGATAAATCAAACTGCATGTTTTTCTGTCTTACTAAGGCAAGAAGGAATGTGAAAGAAGGAAATAAGTCTTCATCTTCACCTTCCTCTTCTGTCTGTCCTCAAAATGCTCCTTTTCTTGCTGAGTGCTGATTTTCATCCTATTGAAACCAGCAAGGGCAGGATTAATTCTCAGTTGTTTCAGGGGAAAAAGAGTAGAGACAGAAATGGCAAAACTCAGCCACGATAATGGAAACTTTTCAACAGGAACATTACACTTGTGAATATTTGCCTTGTGGTGGGAGTAAGGTGATGCTGTTCTTCTAGATAACTAATTTTACTCTTCGAGATTTGTTCTTGACTGTTTCAGCTTCGGTGAAGCTTGATGTTCAGTGCAAATATCTGATCTTCTTTCTATAGGTTACTGTTCTGCAAAGGCCAGCTAAACCCCGAGAGTTACAGGAAAGGAATGAGACATCTAGAGCAGGTACCACACCGAGCTGAGGAACAGCAGCTCAGCTATTGCTGATACTTGCTTCTCTGACTGTCCAGTATGCCAAAATAATTCCTTACTGTGGACACCTCAGTGAAGCTCCCTAAGTGTGCCACGTGTACACACATAACCGTGCGATACTCTTGGTTTCCCTTCAGAGTCTTTGAAAATCACCTGAGCTGGCTCTCGTATCCATGGCTGGAAGGGACCTCAAGGATCATTTGGCCCAATCTTTCTGGGTAGTAGTTCAGTTTAAATGAGCTGGCCCAGCACCCTGTCAAGATGAGTCTTAAAACTGACCAGTGAGGGGGAATCCACTACCTTGGGAGATGATTCCAGTGTCTGACTGTTCTCACGCTAAAAACAGTTGCCTTCTGGAGTCCAACTGGAATCTTCTTGTGTATAATTTATACCCATTACCCTTTGTCTTTCCCACATGACTCCTTGTGAAAAAAGTCTTCATTTTCTTGGTAGTCACTCTTTATGTACTGGTACATGGTATTAAAGTTATTTCCTATTTAGGAGAGCAGTGGACCTGTCATTGAGGGTGACTCACACAAAGGGTTGTGCAGTATCAAGTTGTCTCCTGTCTATCCAAAACCAAAACAAGCAAATAAGTTATTTGAATAGCACTTAGTGCCATGGTCTAATTGATTGGATAGAGCTGGGTGATTGGACTGGATGATCTTGGAGGCCTCTTCCAACCTGGTTGATTCTATGAAGAGTCTTCTTAGAATCAAAAAAAAAGTATTGGAATAGGTTGTCCAAGAAGGTGGTGGAGTCACCAACCTTGGAGATGTTCAAGAAACATGGAATGTTAGGAACAAGTTCTGCACCATAAGGGTAGTAAAACAGTGGAACTGGTTGCCCAGGGAGGTAGTTGAGGCTCCATCCCTGGACATGTTCAGGGTGAGGCTGGACAGAGCTTTGGGCAGCCTGATCTAGTTGAGGATGGCCTTACTGACTGCAGAGGAGGTTGGACTGGATGAGCTTTGGAGGTCCCTTCCAACCCGGAGTGTTCTATGATATGTGGCACTTGGGACATGGTTTAATGGCCGTGGTGATGTTGGGTTGACAGTTGGACTCGATGATCTTGGAGGTCTTTTCCAACTATAACAATTCTGTGATCTACCCAACTAGGGAAAAGAAGCTGATATGATACTGATTGTTCTGGAATTATGCAGGTACTGAACAGGACTCAGCCACAACCTCTCCAAGGTGTGGGGTTCTCCTGTCTTCAGTACAGACAGCAGTGTGGGTCTGTACACCTGATTTTCTCTTTGGTCAATTTAGCAGAGGTAGTACTTTCAAAAGTTAGCTAGCAAGCTCAAAACTCAAGGCTCAATGCTTGCACAGCTTTATCAGCTGCCTACTCATGTATTCAGGAAATTTGTGAAGTTTATTTTCTGTATGTGCTAAGAAAAGGAGTAGGTTGCCTAAACAGTGTGTATGATGATGTGAGGTTAAAGGTATGTGATTACCATAGGGGCTGAAACTTTTCTTCCAGCTCTGCCTTTACTAGAAGTTGTGTGCTGGTAGCAGTGGCAAGCTTTTTCTGTTCTTTTAGGCCTACCAGAAGGAAAGGTAATGCACATAAATTGGACAACTGTTTTCTGTTAAATTTCTACGATAGATGTCAAGAGGGGCACTTCAAAACCAGCTTCAAAAGGAGAGAAACAAGAAAGTTCTGAGAGATATCAGAAGGACAATCAGACACTTCTGCTTCAGGTAAAGACATTTGCTAACCAGTGGATAGAATTCCTAACCAGTGGACATAATTCTTGGCTGTCCAAGCAGTTGAGACATATGTCTGCTTAGATCAGATGTAGACATACTAATTCAGAGCCACAAAAATGGAGTGGAAGTCTTCCTTACAAGGAAGACCTGAGGAAGCTGGGGCTCTGCAGCTTGGAGGAGCCTGAGAGGTGACCTCATTCACCATTCATAAAGGCTGAGAGCCAAGAAGATAGAGCCAGGCTCTGCTGGGTGATGCCCAGTGACAGGACAAGGGGCAATGGTGGAAACTGAGGCATTGGAAGCTCCATAGAAACATGAGGAAAAATGTCATCCTAACAGTGACAACAGAACACTGCAGCAGGTTGCCCATGGAGGTTGTGGTTGCTCCTGTGGAGATACTCAAAACCTTTGTGGATGCATTCCTGTCTGATTTACTCTAGGTGATCCTGCTCTGGCAGGGGGATTGGGCTGGATGAGCTTTTCAGGTCCCTTCCAGCCCCTAACGTTCTGTGATTCTGTGTTCACACATTTTCCTGTGGATTCTCACTTGGGTGATTTTTTTTTTTTCTTTTTGTCATGGATGCAGATTTAGATTTAAGAACTTGGGTCTGAGTCTGGAAGCTTCTCATAGGCAGGTGTTCCAGTAATGTCAACTGGAACATGTTGCCTTTAAATACAGAGTGTGCAAGTGATGTTCTCTCCTGTAATTTGATTGTGGCTATGAATTTGTCAGACCTACAGATGATCTTCAGGCTTGGATATTTTGTGGAAGCCTGACAAAAGTGTCTGATAAGATTAACTAGTACAGTGCAATGCTCCCTTTTCTAGACTTCAGTGAAAGAAAGAGTGGGGATGGCATATCAGAAGAAAGATGCACAGTCATCATCTGGGGAAGATACCAGAAGCTTTATGTAGAACATGAGAAAGGATGAGTCAAAGCAAATTGAAGAGCTAATTTGTACAACACATGGTTTTCTCTTTGGTGGTTTATTGTTAATTTCTTGCTGTTGAAGGGCAGTGGGGGCTGACCTAGTAGCTAGTTAACTCTCTTGCAACATTTATTCTGGAGAAAAAGTGCTGTGAATACACTCCATGCTTTTTCAGCTGGTTTGTTACACATAGGCCAAATGCACATCTTTGTATCACTTGTTCCAATGTATCTCCCTGGCTGTGTGCTGTAGGTGAAGATCCTTTGCATCCCTCTCCTTCACTCCTTCACTTGTTAGCTTGTTTACATTCAGTAACACATTTAGGTTGAGTGATTTCTTTTGTTGGGGGTATCTGGACTTGGTACTTTACTAGAATTCAGCTGTTTTTTATCACCCTTTCACTGAAAGGTGGTAGCATGGGTCAGAAATGCCTCTGTATTGCACAGAAATTGTCCTGTCTGTCTGCAATTTAAATCTTTCCAATCTCTTTGATCTATTATTGCTACTTATTCTATGCCTGTCTTGCTGATATCATGATTAATTATTTATTTCCTTAAAATGTTGTCGTTGTTTGAAATAGCATTCCAGGAAAAACAGAAATTGGGACTCCCAAGGGTGTCGTTGGGTAGTCTTTGCTCTAAATCTTGGAATTTAGAAGAGATTTGCAAGGACAGGAGCAAAGCTGCTGTGGGGTCTTAGTAATGCCTTTGCTTACTCAGGTGGAGGCCCTGCAAGCTCAGCTAGAAGAACAGACACAATTAGCCAAGGAACAGATCGAGGCACTGCTAGAGGACAGGAGGATTCACATGGAGGAAGCCCAGGTCCAGCATCAGAGAGACAAGGACAAGATCAAAACTATAACAGATAAGTAAGTGTGAGAGAATGACTGTGATGTCGTCATGAGATTAGAAGAGAATGGAACAATAGAGAGATTTTGGCTTTCAGTGTGTTGCTTCCTGCAGCAGGCAGAGGAGCAAATGATGCAGCCATCTGTTTGATGCGTGGAAGGAGATGAGTGGAATGTTCTGCATGTTAAAAATGTTCTGCATCGAAAGAGCATCACTTCTTTCATTAGATGAGAAGAGCTAAGCTCTTGAGAGAAGCACCTAGCTTTTAGTTCCATGCTTCTTCCATAGCTCTGGTATGAGGACAGGCTAAGAGAGTTGAGGCTCTTCAGCCTGGAGAAGAGAAGGCTTCCAGGAGATCATATGGTAGCCTTCCAGTATCTGAAGGGGGCCTACAGGAAGGCTGGGGAGGGACTATTTACAAGGTCTTGAAATGACAGGGCGAGGGGCAGTGGGTTTAAACTGGCAGAGGGGAGATTGAAACTGGATGTCAGGAAGAAGTTGTTTGCACTGAGGGTGGTGAGACACTGGCACAGGTTGCTCAGGGAGCTTGTGGCTGCTCCCTCCCTGGAGATGTTCAAAGCCAGGTTGGATGAGGCCTTGAGTGACCTGTGGTAGTGGGAGGTGTCCCTGCCTATGGCAGGGGCTTGGAACTGAATGATCCTTGAGGTTCCTTCCAACCTTACCATTCTATGGTTCTATTTGCAATGACGATCGAGAAGTAATCTAGGGAAGAAGTTAATTACCTCCACTGGGATCCCTTTTTACAGACTCCATAAGACTCAGAATCTCTTATACGAGAGCACTCGTGACTTGCTGCAGCTGAAGCTTGATACCCGAGCCTGTGAGAAAGCCTGGATAGCAGAGAAGGACAGCCTGCTGAGGAAGCTCGACAGGGCTCTACAGCAGCACAGCAGCAAGCAGCCAGGAACAGAGAATAAGCAGAGGCATGCTAAGGAGATGCTTCAAGCAGATGATGGAGCTTGCAAACCCCATAGCAAAGAAATAAAGGTAACTCTACTGTCCTGGGTAGAGGCACTTTATCAGGTGACTTGACAGAAAATGGAAAGCATCTGGGTTTTGCCACGGCAGCAGCTAACAGGTGTTTCAAAACTGTGTTGGCTTGCCACGAGTTATGTTGATGTTGGCACTAACCTGAAAAAAAAACTACTGCCTCCAAATCAACATGGCTTGCAAATTTCAGGTAAAATGCACAGTAGCACTTCACTGTTGGTTTCTTTAACCCAGAACAACTCCATGTGTTTCAGTGGCTCTGCAGATCCTGACTCGCTTGCTCCACACATCTCTCTTTTTTGCTATATATACTCTCAGCTAATGGACTTGGCAATCCATTAGCTCAGAGTATATATATGAGAGTATATGACTTGACTAAGGCAGTGTCTCTGTCTTGCTTGCTGCTGTCAGGAGAGAAGTTGTCTTTTCAGCTGATACCTCCCAGCTCTTCTACAGCAGTCAGGAGTTTTCTTCTACTTGTGGTGTTCTTCCAGGGAGCAAGTGGGAGATCTCCAGTGGGTAAACAGGCAGTAAGGAACTGGGAAGTAATCAGGCCCTAGGGAATTACTCTTATTTTACATCCTGAATGCAGATGCTTCTGAAATGCACTGCTGGGTGAGCCGCTGTGAAAAGGGGAAGTGAAGCATGAGTTGCAGTACTATTTTTAAGGGGAAGAGGAGAGAGCTTTTGAACTGCTAAGTTATGCAGATCTGATAAGGTGATTAAAAGGTTTTGGTAATGGAAGCGGTGTTAGTGTTGTCATAACCAAGTTCATTTTGTTAGCTTCAAATCCATTTGTTCATTTTCATTTGCCTGTCATAGTGTTAATCTTTCATAGTTGATTTTTCTAGAGCAGGGGAAGTGCTGTGAATCCTGGCTTTTGAGTTGATTCTTTCTGTTCCTCCTGTGTCCTAGTCACTGCTAGAGCAGCTGAAGCAGGAGCAGCACCTCTCAAACATGTACAGGGAGCAGTGCATTGCTCTGGAAGATGAACTGGCTAGGATTCGTGAGGAGGGGGATGCTGGCAGAGAACTCTTTAAGGTAATCAGTCTGTAATCCTTTGCTGGTGATGTGATGGTCTAAGAACCTCTATTTTGTGTGTCCTATTGAGTTCTCATCTCCATAGGAGCGCTCGGAAAAGATGGGGAAACGCCTGAAGCTGGTGACACAGCGCTACGAGGCCTTGGAACAACGCCGTAACATGGAAGTGGAAGGCTTCAAGAATGATGTTAAACAACTTCGGCAGAAGCTGAAAGATGTAGAGAAGCAACTTTATAAGGTAATAGCTAAACAGTTCTGAGGCAGGGTACAGTAGGCTTATCCTACAGAAGGGTCCTCTCAGTACTGAAATGCAGTGTTTCCCTAGAGCGAAGGAAATAAGCTCCTGTCACAGAATTAACTAGGCTGGAAAAGACCTTGGAGATCAGAGAGCCCAACCCTTCTAATTAACTAAACCATGGCACCACGTGCCTCATCCAGCCTCCTTTTAAACACTTCCAGGGATGGGGACTCCCACCTCCCTGGGCAGCCCATTCCACTGATACCAACTTGCCTTTGGTACTTCTGGTGCGCAGCTCAATCTACTTAGTGGAGACAAATGCATTAGTCTAAAGGCTTTGATTCTTTTTTAATTAATTCGATTATTGTTCTGAGGGATTCTAAACTTAAAGGACCAAACAGCACAGGTGAGTGGTCACAGACAATTTTTCCACACCTTTAATACAGATATGTATGTCCAGTGGTAGCCCTGGGTGGGCTCTTACAGTCTTCTTTATCCTTCTAACCACAAGAGGGCAGAGGAACAAAATACTTGCTGGAATTCCTCAGTGGTCTTGAAATCCTGCTCATCACTTGATGTTGAAATGCCTAGAGAAGACTAAATTTCCTAATTTGCATGTTAAAAATGTTTAACCCAAAACTACAGTAGCACAATGAGGCACCCTAAAGAGTCGAGTGAAAAGGCTGCAAGAGCAGCCTCTTAAGGTTGTGTTGCTCTGCTGTTGAAAATCATGGCTCTGGCATGTTACCAGTTCCAGGGTGACAGGAACTTGCAATCCTGATTGCCATCAGGAATTCTGATTATCCAGCAGCCTTTGTTAAGCTCAGTATGGGCTGTGTGCCATGGCCTGAGCATGGGCATTGCACTTGAACTGGTGCTATGCAGTTCAGAAGGCAGCAGGCTGGCCACAGTAGTTAAGCCACCTCTAGGTCTAGTAGGAAAAGATGACAAAATGTTGTTGTATCAGATGATCAGAGGGCTGGAGCAGNGCCAGGTTGGATGAGGCCTTGAGTGACCTGTGGTAGTGGGAGGTGTCCCTGCCTATGGCAGGGGCTTGGAACTGAATGATCCTTGAGGTTCCTTCCAACCTTACCATTCTATGATTAAATAATTTCTCTGACCTTGTTTATCAGACATAAGAAAGAAATAAGCCCAGCAGTGGGCAGTGTCCTTTGTAGAACACAGCATTTGTCCCTTCCAACCTTACCATTCTATGATTCTATGAAGTACTTGGGACTCCTTAAGAGTAATTTGTATAAATATTTCAACTTACCTCTTTTTGTGACTCTCTAAATAGTACAGAAGTTAGGAAACTCAGCAGGTTATGAGTACACTGGATAATATTCTATCCAGATGTATGTGTTAAGACAAAGTCTGTTATTTTATTTCTGTTTCTGGAGCGCTTTTCTATTGGTGATAAGCATTAACCTAGTGATAAAAGCTTAAGCATTCTTATGCTGGCCACAATGGGTCTGGATTGATGAGCTGGATTGTCTGGCCCTGCTCTGGCAGGAGTGTTGGACTCATAGAATCACAGAATGGTCAGGTTGGAAGGGACCTGGAGGATCATCTAGTTCCAACCCCCTGCCATAAGCAGGGACACCTCCCACTAGCACAGGTCACTCAAGGCCTCGTCCAGCTTCGATGATCTCTTTGGGTCACTTCCAACCCCTGACATTCTGTGATCCTGTCTGCTTCAGATTTCTCTCCCCTATATTCTCATCATAATACTCTCTAAATTATATTCTGTAGAGATCTTGGTGGATTTTCTTAATCTGTTTTTCTGTTCTTCTTCAGGTGACTCTGAATATTGGACCAGACCAGGATCTTGCAATTCTTCATGAGATTCGCCAGGGCAACAGATTAACTCATAAAATTCAAGGAGAGCTAAAGAACTTAAAAGCCAAGATCTATGGCTTAGAGAATGAACTACGAGTTGTCTGAAGCTGAGGTATTAACTGAGGTTTTCAGGAATGGAGACATTGCTAGGCTGGAGTAGTTAAATGTGAGAGCAGCTCCTGGCTGTATTCTTGCATCCAGTGGCAGTAGTGAATTTCGTAACATTGTACATGAACCGTTCCTAAGGTGCTAGACTATAGTGGTGTTTCTTCTGAGAGGAGGCACCTGATGAGACTGATGTAGAGAGTACATGATGACTATGCTTATGACTTCCTCTTCTGACATCTGTGATAGGGGTCAGTGTATCCTGACCTTCACCTTTGTGGAGCATGTTAGAAACAACATACATGGTTATAATGACAGTCATAATCATGGGAAGATCTAGTTCAAGATCTGAATTGCTTGACTGACCTTTACCTATGTGAGAAGCAGCTTTTCAAGTGGTTTAAATGATTTCGGTTTTGGTGCTTGAATATTTCAGGGTGGACATATTCTTTGATAAAGACCATGCACAGAAAGTATGTACAAATGTGTGTTACATCTGACTCACCCTTTGACACTGTCACTCTTTTTAAATGGCTTCCCTTTGCTTGGTTCTGACCTCATCAGGACAAACTCAACTGATAAAATATGGTGGAAAAAGAAAAGCTGTTCTAGAACTCATCTGCAACACCTACACTTGTAGGAAATCCTACACTATTGACTGTCATTTTCTCAGCCCCTTCCTATGGGTTTATCATAACACACAGAGGAAGCCCATAATAAGACATCTGGTACCACCATTTTATTTGTAGCTTGGTTATGGACCAACAGATTCTGCTACAGCAGTTTCTGCTGCTGAACTCTAACTGAAAGTGAGGGAGGGAAGAGCAGGTGCCCCTGGCAAGTGTATCTCTGGCTATA
The DNA here is from genome assembly GCA_013399775.1 of Semnornis frantzii. NCBI lineage: Eukaryota > Metazoa > Chordata > Aves > Piciformes > Ramphastidae > Semnornis > Semnornis frantzii. The sequence continues at coordinate 19,860 of VWYK01018169.1, read as the reverse complement.
CAGTGATTATCTACATACCAGACTTCACAAACCTAACAAATAGGTGAAATCATGAAAAGAGTGGCTTCAGGAGGGTTTGTAATTGCATGTATTGTAGAGTTCAGTGTAGCATCAGCAAATTTTGTCCACCCTGTTGACTGAGAGCAGAAAAGTACCTCTGTTTCCTGCTGGACCTTTCCTACCTTCTTTAATGTGACAGAAACAGGATAATCGCGTTCTACAATATACAGCTCTTGGCTACCAGCTGAAAACAACTTAGTGTGTGGATGCAGGGAATTTCTTTTGGATATTGTGCCCACAGAGATCCTCATTAAGTGTTTGGGAAAGGTAAATACGCAAAGGATGGTTCTGTGCTGGCAAGATATGGAGAGAATTGGGTTTTGTAACTTAAAGCAATGCAGAAGGGGAAAGTCCCTCAGGAGGGGAAGGCCCACTTTTATTGTGTATGCTTTTTGTGACAAGCTTGCTGTCCTTCATGGTCCTGGACTGTTTTTATTTTTTTATTTGTTCTTGAGGTGAAATTCATCACAGACTTCAGTGTGGGTGGCTGACAGCCTGTACCTAGGTGCTCAACTACTGCTGCACTCTACAAGAGGCTGTAGTGTGCTGCAGTGGTAAATCAAGCAGAAAATGCTCAAGTGCCCAGAAACATTGATGAACAACTTGAGTGCTGATGCTACAGGACAGTAAGAGTTCAGTAAAAAATGCTGTCTAGCACTGAGTCTCACTCTCTCAACTGACTAGTAGTTTCTCAGAGAAATCTGCCTATTGGAAGCGAGTTTGTGTATGAAATGACCTGCTCCCCTTCTGAAGATCTCTGAGTTGTCACAGCTCCTGGGAGGCTGTCTCTGAAAATGGCTATGGAATGGAGTATTAGCCACTTACTCAGTAGAATCAGTCTACAGCTGATGGAGAGCCAATACAAAGGTCTCTTAAACAAATGGGGTTTTATCTGTTTTCAGCTCTTACAAGCCAAAGAATTGACTGTGAAGTTGCCTTGGTTGAAGGCCACAGGCTTTGATGTTTGGGTTCATAAGACCAGGAGGAAGTATAGGGGAAGGACCTCAGTGTTTAATTTCCTGGCTTCCTTAACACTGTTCATTATTACTTGAAAGACTAAAGAGAATAAAACTACAACGTTTCTAATATCCTCTCTGATGTGTCAAAATCAAAATGCAGAGTGAACTTTGCTCTTCATTTGTCACTAGGCTCTGAACCCTTCCTATTTGTGCGTGTAGGGGCTGTAGGAAAATGGTGCTAAATGTGATCTGCAAATCCATTTTATTTCATAGAATCATAGAATGGTAAGGTTGGAAGGGACCTCAAGGATCATCCACTTCCAACCCCCTGCCATAGGCAGGGACACCTCCCACTAGTACAGGTCACTCAAGGTCTCATCCAACCTGGCCTTGAACACCTCCAGGGAGGGAGCAGCCACAACCTCCCTGGGCAACCTGTGCCAGTGTCTTACCACCCTCAGTGCAAAACACGTCCTCCTGACATCCAGTTTCAATCTCCCCTCTGCCAGTTTAAACCCACTGCTCCTTGTTCTGGCACTGCAAGACCTTGTCAATAGTCCCTCCCCAGCCTTCCTGTAGGCCCCTTCAGATACTGGAAGGCTACTCTAAGGTCTCCTGGAAGCCTTCTCTTCTCCAGGCTGCAGAGCCCCAACTCTTGTAGCCTGTCCTTATAGGAGGGCTGCTGCAGCCCTCTGATCATCTTTGTGACCCTCCTCTGGAAGCTCAAATACTTGTCAGAGGGCAGGGAGAGTGCTGTAGGTGCTCTCTGTGTGACATGTTACTGCATGAAATGTTACTTCATGTTGCCATAGCAAACACAGGCCTTCAAGCCAAAAACCTGCTTTACGAAACCAAGTGCTTTCTACCATTGATAGCTACCCTTTAAGATGTCAGTAAAGAATTATTGGCATTTCCAAAGGGTTTCCTGGGAAAGGTTCCAAGACCTATATTAGTCAGTTACACAATTTTTGGGCAGAAACCAAAAAATAGTGTTTACTTGTAAGAGAGATGAGATTTTTTTGCTGCTTTGAGTTAGCCTTGTGTGACTTGCAGCATTTCAATCCAGCTAAATGCCAAGCCACATGTGTAGGTTCACAGAATTTGAAAGGTCTCCAAAGTGCCTGGTTCTGGGAATATGGACACTAACCTACAGAAGTTTGAAGGCAGAACTGGACATCTGGAGCCCCCAGCACAGGAAAGACATGGAACTGTTGGAACAGGTCCAGAGGAGGCCACAAAGATGCTCAGAGGGCTGCAGCAGCTCTGCTATGAGGACAGGCTGAGAGAGTTGGGGCTCTGTATCCTGGAGAAGAGAAGGCTTCCAGGAGACCTTAGAGTAGCCTTCCAGTATCTGAAGGGGCCTACAGGATGGCTGGGGAGGGACTATTGACAAGGTGTTGCAATGCCAGGACAAGGGGCAGTGGGTTTAAGCTGGCAGAGGGGAGATTGAAACTGGATGTTAGGAGGAAGTTGTTTGCGGTGAGGGTGGTGAGACACTGGCACAGGTTGCCCAGGGAGGTTGTGGCTGCTCCCTCCCTGGAGGTGTTCAAGGCCAGGTTGGATGAGACCTTGAGTGACCTGTTCTGGTGGGAGGTGTCCCTGCCTATGGCAGGGGGTTGGAAGTGGATGATCCTTGAGGTCCCTTCCAACCTTACCATTCTATGATTCTATAAATGTTCAAGTTTCTTGCACAAGTGAGATTAAAATGAGCAGTAAGGGAAAACTTGATTGTGTAGCCTCATTTAGGTAAGGAAGGAGTGCTTGCCTCTCAAAGGATGTTGAAACAGTGGGTAAGGCACAGAACCACAGATGATTCAGCAGGAGAGAAAAGGTTGTGTAAGAGCTCCTCCTGTATGAAGGAGGCTGATTAATATGTATCTGGAAGATTAAAAACTTCCTAAGGCCTGCCTCTGCCAGCAGAGAAAGACCAAGTAAAAACCAGCAGCCTGAGTTAATAACCCTCCCCACATTTTTTTTTAACAGGAAGGTTGTGCTTTTTCTTCTCATTGTAACCAACTTCTCATTGAGGTCACCAATTCTACATTTCTGTTTTCAAGAAATGATTGCACTTCTGGAGAAGGTAGCTTCTTGTAATGAGTTACTGGGTTTGACACAAGAACTTAATGAAGTGTCATGACATGAACTAACAGGAAATCATTTTATAGTTCCTTCTGGTTTTAAACCCATGATTATTTCTGTGCAATATTTGTAGGAGTTTTTCAGCACTTATGCAGTTGTCTTAATGATAGTAATGTCTGCCATGTCAGCAGGCTTACGCAAGGTAAGAAAAACCAAAAGAAGCAAACAAACCCAACAAAATTTAAAAATCCATCATGATCTTCCTATATTACAATCTGAAATAATTCCCAAATTAATAGATTATGGCTGCTTAAAAGTGCAGGTGCTTAGAAATGCAGGTGAACAGTAGCCTCAGTTACAATAGCTGTCAAAACAAAGTAAGTAATCACGGAAGTGTCAGAGTTAGAAGGGACCTCAAGGATCATCCAGTTCCACCCCCCCCTGCCATGGGTAGGAACACTTCCCACTAGATCAGGTTGCCCAGAGCCCCAGCCAGCCTGGCCTTAAAATCTTCCAGGGAGTTTTCCACCACTTCCTCAGACAACCTGTTCCAGTGTCTCACCACCTTCATGGTGAAGAACTTCTTCCTAACATCTAATCTAAATCTCCCCTCCTCTAGCTTGGATCCATTTCTCCCCAGTCCTATCACTACCTGACTCCCTAAAAAGTCCCTCCTCAGCTTTCATGCAGCCCCCTTTGGATACTGGAAGGCCACAATAAGTAATAATAGTAGAGTATATAATAATAAATATAAAATACGTATACTCTACTATTATTGCTTATATATAAAGCATGGCCATTCCACGTAACTTTAAATCACTTACATATGCAGCAGTATCAGTTCAGAAACACATTTTGCCAGTATGGATCACAGAATCACAGTGTGTTAGAGGTTGGAAGGGACTTCCAAAGGTGTAGTCCAACTTCCCTGCCAAGGCAGAATCCCCTAGAGCAGTTCTTACAGGAGTCTCCAGAGGAGGAGACTCCACAACCTCTTTGGGTAGCCTTCTCCAGGGCTCTGTCAGTCTCACTGCAAAAAAGTTTGTCCTCATGTTGAGCTGAAATCTCTGTTTCAGTTTGTATCCATTGCTCCTTGTCTTACTGCTGCTGACCAGCAAAAAGAGCTCGGCCCGCTTCACTTGACACCCACCCCTCAGATATTTGTATATAACAATCGGATCCTCTCTCAGCTTTCTCTTCTCCAGACTAAACAGCCCCAGAGCTCTCAGTCTCTTTCTATAGGGCAGATGCTCAAGTCCCCCACTCATCCTTGTGGCTCTCCACTGGACTTTTTCCAGCAGGTCCCTGTCTCTCTTGAACTGGGGAGCCCAAAACTGGACACGGTATTCCAGGTGTGGTCTCACCAGGTCAGAGCAGAAGGGGAGAAGAACCTATATCAGCAGCAGCCCTATGTACTTTGTTCTGGTGGATCTGTTTATATTTGGGCAAATCTGTGCCCTCCAGACTCTTAATTACAGCTCACAAACACATGTAGTTCTGCTGTACTAAGATATATTTGTTCCTAGTAGATATGTCTTATTTGTCCCCATTCAGAGCAGCTTCCTTCCTCACTTGTATGCAAGAGACATTCTAACTTTTCTTAAATTTCTCCACAACATTTTGATCTTTATATTCCCAAGTTGTTTTGAATTGTAAGAAATATCCCCTTTACTCACTAAACAGTTATTTTTACACTCGCTAGTCTAACTGTGGAAGTAGAGGCATTTTTCAGTGTGTGGACTGGGATTATGTGGCAGAATATGCTTGAATACAGTCTGGAAGGTATTGAGAAGTGGAAGCTGTGATGAGTCCATCTTTGTAGAGTTAGGCATGGAAAACCAAGTTGGTTTGAGTATTTTGGTGCATCAAAAGTTTAGGACTTGAGGACTTAAGTTATTGAAGGTAAGTGCAATTTAATCCACTTGCAGGAAACATTCTGCTATGGCTGAAGCATTTGAGAGGAGTGGGATGGGTTTCTGGTATTACCTTTTTAGCACCAAATGAGCTATTGGAGGAAGGGCATCTTTGAAAATGAGTGCGTGGCCACTCTTAAAGTGAGCTCCAAAAGTACAGCTTTATAAAGAACCCTCAATGGGGTTGGCTATTAGAGTCCCACTGACTACGTTGCATGGTGTAGGAATCAGGATGCTGTTGGATCATGGACAGATGATGAATGTGTAAATAGAGATTGTTTGGTTTTATCTAGAAAACCCAGAGAGGTTTTCAGTATGGAAGGTTCAATGTTAAAGCAAAACAGTGATTAGCCATGCAGGCATGAAGTCTTTCATTGTTGAAATGGGTTTGATTTGAATTAAAAGCTCTAGATTTACCCTAGCAGAGCAAGTCCAGGATGTGCTGGATTCTGGTGTGTTGATTCAGAGATCCTTTATTTTGCTATGACAGCCAGAGGGACCTGGACAAGCTGGAGAGGTAGTCCAGGTGAACCTCATGAGGTTCAGTAAGAGCAAGTGGAGGGTCCTGTAGCAGGGTTTGAACAATCCTCACTATCAATACAGGCTGGGGGATAAAGTGATAGAAAGCAGCCCTGTGGAAAAGGAGTTGGGGATGCTGATGGATGAGAAGCTGGACATGAGCAGGCAGTGTCAGTTTGCAGCACAGAAGGCCAATGGCAGCCTGGGCTGCACCAAAAGTAGCATGGCCAGAGATGGAGAGAGGGGATTCTGCCTTGCTCTGATGAGACTTCATCTGCAGTACTGTGTCCAGCTCTGGAGCCCTCAACACAGGAATTAATGATAGAATCAGTCAGGGTTGGAAGAGACCACAAGGATCATCTAATTCCAACCCCCTGCCACAGGCAGGGACACATCACACTAGTTCAGGCTGTCTAGAGTCTCATCCAGCCTGGCCTTAAACACCTTCAGGGATGAGGCTTCCACCACCTCCCTGGGCAACCCATTCCAGGGTCTCACCACCCTCCATGCTGAAGAACTTCTTCCTAACATCCAGTCTGAATCTACTCATTTCTAGCTTTCGTTTATTCCCCCCAGTCCTATCACTACCTGACATCCTAAAAAGTCCCTCCCCAGCTTTCTTGTAGGCCCCCTTAGGATACTGAAAGACCACAATAAGGTCACCTCTGAGCCTTCTCTCTGGAATGAACAGCTCCGATTCCCTCAGTGACCTGATGGAGAGGGTCTAGAGGAGGCCACGAGAATGATTGAGGGTTGGAGCAGCTCTGCTACAAGGACAGGCTGAGAGTGTTCAGCCTGGAGAAGAGAAGGCTCTGGGGAGACCCAATAGTGACCTGCCAGTACCTGAGGGGAGCTACAAGAGGATTGCAGAGCAACTGTTTGCAAAGGCCTGCAGGGACAGGATGAGGGCAATGGCTTCAGACTAGAGCAGAGCAGATTTAGATTGGATGTTAGGAACAAGTTCTGCACCGTGAGGGTAGTAGAACACTGGAACAGGTTGCCCAGGGAGGTGGTTGGGGCCCATCTCTGGAGATATTGAAGGTGAGGCTGGACAGGGCTGTGGGCAACCTGATCTAGTTGAGGATGTCCCTGCTGACTGCAGAGGGGTTAGACTGGATGAGCTTTGGAGGTTCCTTCCAACCCAGACCATGCTATGATCTCAGTGTAGTCACTTCTAAGCTGTAAAGTAAAATCTTTTTCCTCTTCTGTGCTAGCTTGAGTAGGTAGAAGGCTGCTCAGTGCCACGGGGAGAGGTGCTCAGATTTTTTTGTTGTGCACATCTTTGGAACATCTGGAAAAATAAGGATAGTAAGCACAATCTTGTACTTCTAAGACAGGGGATGGGGAAAATTTAGGCAAGACTTTAGTTAGTTTTGAAAATAGATTTAAAAAATGACATCTCTTCCATTACAAGTCTAAACCTTGAAAAGTCTTCTGGAGTTGCTTAGCTTAAAGCATATAAAATCCTTGTTCTGGGAGCACAGACATGCTCCTAGATACTGTGAGGATGGTTCTGATGCACAGAAAGTAATTCAGGCCTATTCACTAGAAGCACCTCTTCATAGCAGGTCCTGTTCAGAGGTGCTGGATAAAGGTCATGTGAAAATGTGTCCTGCACATCTGAAAGGGGTGTGCTTCTGTTTCTGTGTGACTTCACTGGGACAGCTAGTTTAGAGAGATATGAAAAGCGTCAGACAGCGAGGACAGAATCCCACAAAGGAAGCTCTCCACCCAAGCAGGTAAGTTGTAGGAGAGCAGTGGTGTGAACGTGCTGCTGCCAAAGCCAGAAACAAGGGAGTGAGCATAGCTGTGGGAACAGTGCAAGTCTCGAGCCCTGTCTCAGGCCACTTCATGCAAATGTTGGCACTGCACTGGTAGCAATCACTGCTGCTTACTAGAACTCTGTCAGCCAACCCTACAACTTCAATGGGCAGGAGGATTCCTTTGCCAAGAGTCTGTAAATTGCAGAAACAAGCCAGTTCCCTTATTGCAGTGTTCAAGTGCAGCATTGGCAGGGACTCTATGGGGCAGACAGTTCAACCAGTAACAGCTTTTAGAGTCCAGTCTGTTTCTGAGGACCCAAAAAAGGGAAATAATGGGGAACTGTTACTGCAGAGACTGCCTTTTCCTCTTAAAACCACTTTTGCCTTTGAGCTGTTTCGGTTTTGCATGTTGGGATGAAGTCATTGTGTTTAGGAGCATGGCTGAGGTCAGGAAGAGGGGCGTGGAGCCACTAGAGTGGTGAAGGCTAGGGACAGTTGGGTATCTTTGATGTGGAGCTGGTAATTAGTGCTAAAATGAAAATTACACAAGAAGAAAGAAAGGAACGAGCAAGTGGCAGATAATTGAACCTTTGGGGAGACTACAGAGAAAGGATATTGGCACAGAGCTAAAAGTAGTTTACAGAACAGAGAAACAGTTGTTAGATAACTAGAAGCAAAAGCAGAACAAGAAGAGGCAGGGATGTGCAGAGACAGAGCTAGAGAGGGGAGCCGGGAGGAACAGGAGACACACATTAAAAGCTGCTCTGCTATCAAAGGTTGCTTTTATCCTGAGGAAACAGCCAAAATAGATAAGAAAAGCCAAAAAAGGCAAGAAATACTCAAGTTGCCTCATCTGGCAAACAGTCATTTTCTTTGAAGCTGATATTCAGGGCAGGCCAGGAAAGGCGTGTCCCAAAGGGAGCAGCAATCTGATGTTCAAGGATGGTCCATCAGGGCAGTCAGCAGTATCAGGTTCCCTGCCTCATCTGAATGTGGCCTGGACTCTCTTGCTGAGGCACCTGTTTCCAGCGCCTTTGCTGCTCCTTTCCCTAGTGCGGCTGGCCCCAGCTCCTGGGGTTGTTACAAGCTGTTGTTCCCAACACTACCACGATGCACTCAGCCATGTGGAGTTATGAGCATGTGTTTGGGTGACAGTAGGACACTGCAAGATGGAGAACACAAGGCTTCTGGTAGGCTTGGGGCAAAGCATTTGTGTCAATTGGTTTATCAGCAGTGATACAGTCTTACTCCTGGGCATCAGTGCTTTCTGCAGTGAAGTCCAAAAGAAGCTGCTTTAAGCACAGTGTAGAGCTGGTCAGATACCTCATTTCACTGTTTATTACACATCCAGATGACCCTTTTTAATATTGTTCTGCTGTGATACTTGTAACAGGCAAACATCAGCATACCACACTTGTTTCCTTTAACTTGTTCTCCAGAGACAAGAGCTTTTCAGTGTTTTCATTATAGCAGAGTTCTGTCAGGAAAAATATTTGATTGCTTTTACAGCTCACCAGTACTCCTCTTGGTCTAATTTCACTGTCCCTTCCATCTTAGTGCCATTTTCACAAGACAAATGGATGCTTGCTTGCTTTCATCTCCACCAGAGTTTTGACAGAGTGCCATTCTCTTTTTCCAAAGAGAAGCTTGCTCTTTTAAGAAGAGCAGGCAGCTTCCTACAAAGAAAGCATTGTTTAGTTAGCAAACATCTGGCACCCTCAGTCAGTTTGCAGACACCACCAGCTTGGGCAAGAGTGGTGATCTGCTTGAGGGCAAGGAGGATCTTCATAAGGATCTGGCCAGGCTGGATCAATGGGCTGAGGCCAATTGTATTCAGCCAGGCCAAATGCCAGGTCCTGCACTTGGGTCACAACAACCCCATGCAACCGTACAGGCTTGGGGCAGAACAACCCCATGCAGCGTGACAGGCTTGAGGCAGAGTGGCTGTGAAGCTGCCTGGCAGGAAAGGACCTGAGGGTATTGTGGGACACTTGGCTCCATATAAGCCAACACTGTGCCGAGGTGGCCTGTGTGGGCAGCAGGACAGGGAAGCGATTGTCTCCCTGTACTTGACACTGGTGAGCCTCTAATTTAAATGCTGTGTTCAGTTTTGGGCCACTCGCTACAAGAAACACAGTGAGGTGCTGTAGCACCTCAAGAAGAGCAGTGAAGCTGGTGAGGAGCCTAGAGCACAAGTCTCAGGAGGAGCAACTGAGAGAATTAGGGTTGTTCAGGCTGGAAAAGAGGCTCAGCTGAGACCTTATCAGTCTCTATGACTACCTGCAAGGGGTTTGCTTGAGGTGGGTGTCAATCTCTTCTCCGGTGTAACAAGCAATAGGACAAGAAATTANAATAATGGGGAACTGTTACTGCAGAGACTGCCTTTTCCTCTTAAAACCACTTTTGCCTTTGAGCTGTTTCGGTTTTGCATGTTGGGATGAAGTCATTGTGTTTAGGAGCATGGCTGAGGTCAGGAAGAGGGGCGTGGAGCCACTAGAGTGGTGAAGGCTAGGGACAGTTGGGTATCTTTGATGTGGAGCTGGTAATTAGTGCTAAAATGAAAATTACACAAGAAGAAAGAAAGGAACGAGCAAGTGGCAGATAATTGAACCTTTGGGGAGACTACAGAGAAAGGATATTGGCACAGAGCTAAAAGTAGTTTACAGAACAGAGAAACAGTTGTTAGATAACTAGAAGCAAAAGCAGAACAAGAAGAGGCAGGGATGTGCAGAGACAGAGCTAGAGAGGGGAGCCGGGAGGAACAGGAGACACACATTAAAAGCTGCTCTGCTATCAAAGGTTGCTTTTATCCTGAGGAAACAGCCAAAATAGATAAGAAAAGCCAAAAAAGGCAAGAAATACTCAAGTTGCCTCATCTGGCAAACAGTCATTTTCTTTGAAGCTGATATTCAGGGCAGGCCAGGAAAGGCGTGTCCCAAAGGGAGCAGCAATCTGATGTTCAAGGATGGTCCATCAGGGCAGTCAGCAGTATCAGGTTCCCTGCCTCATCTGAATGTGGCCTGGACTCTCTTGCTGAGGCACCTGTTTCCAGCGCCTTTGCTGCTCCTTTCCCTAGTGCGGCTGGCCCCAGCTCCTGGGGTTGTTACAAGCTGTTGTTCCCAACACTACCACGATGCACTCAGCCATGTGGAGTTATGAGCATGTGTTTGGGTGACAGTAGGACACTGCAAGATGGAGAACACAAGGCTTCTGGTAGGCTTGGGGCAAAGCATTTGTGTCAATTGGTTTATCAGCAGTGATACAGTCTTACTCCTGGGCATCAGTGCTTTCTGCAGTGAAGTCCAAAAGAAGCTGCTTTAAGCACAGTGTAGAGCTGGTCAGATACCTCATTTCACTGTTTATTACACATCCAGATGACCCTTTTTAATATTGTTCTGCTGTGATACTTGTAACAGGCAAACATCAGCATACCACACTTGTTTCCTTTAACTTGTTCTCCAGAGACAAGAGCTTTTCAGTGTTTTCATTATAGCAGAGTTCTGTCAGGAAAAATATTTGATTGCTTTTACAGCTCACCAGTACTCCTCTTGGTCTAATTTCACTGTCCCTTCCATCTTAGTGCCATTTTCACAAGACAAATGGATGCTTGCTTGCTTTCATCTCCACCAGAGTTTTGACAGAGTGCCATTCTCTTTTTCCAAAGAGAAGCTTGCTCTTTTAAGAAGAGCAGGCAGCTTCCTACAAAGAAAGCATTGTTTAGTTAGCAAACATCTGGCACCCTCAGTCAGTTTGCAGACACCACCAGCTTGGGCAAGAGTGGTGATCTGCTTGAGGGCAAGGAGGATCTTCATAAGGATCTGGCCAGGCTGGATCAATGGGCTGAGGCCAATTGTATTCAGCCAGGCCAAATGCCAGGTCCTGCACTTGGGTCACAACAACCCCATGCAACCGTACAGGCTTGGGGCAGAACAACCCCATGCAGCGTGACAGGCTTGAGGCAGAGTGGCTGTGAAGCTGCCTGGCAGGAAAGGACCTGAGGGTATTGTGGGACACTTGGCTCCATATAAGCCAACACTGTGCCGAGGTGGCCTGTGTGGGCAGCAGGACAGGGAAGCGATTGTCTCCCTGTACTTGACACTGGTGAGCCTCTAATTTAAATGCTGTGTTCAGTTTTGGGCCACTCGCTACAAGAAACACAGTGAGGTGCTGTAGCACCTCAAGAAGAGCAGTGAAGCTGGTGAGGAGCCTAGAGCACAAGTCTCAGGAGGAGCAACTGAGAGAATTAGGGTTGTTCAGGCTGGAAAAGAGGCTCAGCTGAGACCTTATCAGTCTCTATGACTACCTGCAAGGGGTTTGCTTGAGGTGGGTGTCAATCTCTTCTCCGGTGTAACAAGCAATAGGACAAGAAATTATTTCAAGTTGCACCAGGGGAGGTTTGAATTGGATATCAGGAAAAAAAGTCTTCACCAACAGCGTTGTGAGGCACTGGAACAGGCTGCCCAGGGCAGTGACTGAGTCACTATCCTTGGAGGTGTTTGTAAGAGGTGTAGATGTGGTGCTTAGCGCCATGTTTAGTGGCAGACTTAGCAGAGCTGGGTTAACAGTTGGACTTGATCTTAAAGGTCTCTTCCAACCTAAGTGATTCTAGGATTCAATTCTCATTTTTTAAATGATAAATAAAGTCTAATGTGGACCTATATTTATTACACATTTTTCCTAGTATTTTATATTATTTTTTTTATAACAAATATGAAAAAAAAATGGTTTATTTCTGTCATGCTGGAAGAAACTCCACCCCCCCAAACACTTCAGCAGTGACTGCTATAGCCTTAGGTGAGATTCCTGCTTTGCAACGAGTAAGCTCGCACCTAGGGTCAGGTTCTGAGTTGTAGGGGGCTGGTGGTGGCTGGGCATCAACAACCCGTTCTGTCTGTACCAGAGGGAATAGTACCACAATTCATGCACCATGCATCTGTAGCCTCCAGCAAGATAGGAAGTAGCAATGGAAGCACTCAATTGGAAGCTGCAGAATGGACCTTGTCCTCTGGGAGGCAGGGGAGCCTCAAGGACAGATTTGTTCCTCATTATTTGTTTCCGCCTTGACAAATGCCACCTCTCCATCTCCACAGCTGAGGTATAAAACTGGATGCACTGACCCCCAACCAAGAGAAATCTCTCCAACACGGAGCTGAAGGGGCATGGCTCTGAACTGCCTGTAAGACAGTCACAGAAGGGAAAGCTATGGCCTGTCTGCCCCTCTCGCTGTGTTACAAGCAATAGCAGGGTCTGTAGGTGCTGCCTGGACACTGGCAACACACCACCTCCTACCAGAGGCTTTCACTGCTTGGGGTTCTCTCACTTGGGCTGATGTCAGCCAGTCACTGCTCGGGCACTGCTGCTCTTTTGCAGTCTTCTCTCCTATTTCAAGGCCTTTAGCATACTTTCTAAGGTTAAATACAGTAAGTGTCTTTTTGTGCAGCCTCTCACTTCAGAATGCTGCTATGAAAGGAAGCTGGACCCTTAGAAAATGCTCTGTTGCTGCATATATTTCAAAAAGTATCCCTAGGCTTGAGGTTTCCTCTTCACACCTGTGCAGCTGCAGAGCCCTTTTGCTGCCTGTGACCAAATGTTCACACCATGTGTGTTTGGGAAGAGGTTGTCCCGGATTCTCTGGGATGCATTACGTGTAACCAGAGAGTTTAGTTTCCCCAGGAGGGGTTCCGTTCACATCCTCTAAAACCTCTTGGTGTGCAAACCAAGGCATCAGCATGGGGGGAAGGGGAAGCTGAGAAAGTCACTACAAAGGCGTGCTTTAGGTGTGCAATGAAACAGCAGCAGGTGCAGGGCCGGTCCTGCTCTGAGAGTGCGCCTCCGACCTCCGACCTCCCGTGGATCTGGAAGGCTAACGGTGGAGTCAGCTGCGTCCCAAAGAGACTTGGAGACTTACTGCTCCTCCCTACTTCGAAGCAAACACACTTGTTGCACAAGGTGAGACACCTTGAAATGGATGCAGCTGTGTGTGGCTGTACGGACTTGAACCGCTCCGCTCTAGCCCTGCTTCCCCCAGCGCGGAGGAGTCATCGCTTTTCGGAGTGGCCTGTCGGTGCTGCTAGGAAAGTGACTGGGAGGAGGATTCGGAGCTGGGAGAGCGTGGCCGCCCCTCAGCTGCGGGAGCAGCCTTCTCGCCGCCTTGGCAGCGGCGGAGCACTCTGGCCGCGCTCCTAAAGCGGCCGGGAGGGGCGATGGAGGGGGCAGTCCCGACGCGTAGCCCCCGGCTCGGCCCCCGCGGGGCGGAGGCAGGTGCGGGAGGCGGCGGCAGAGCCTGGCCGGGAGTTCGCTTGGCGGGGGCGCGGCTCCGCCCCGCACCTGGGCCCGCCCCACGGA
>VWYK01018168.1:2447-15285 GCA_013399775.1 Semnornis frantzii | reverse complement strand
TGTACCACACAGCTTGTTGTCATGATGTAGGTTTGGTGTGTAGGGAATGGTGATGGCTCCATACGAGCTGCACTTCACTTGCTGCTCCCTCCAGCCAGTTCTCTTGTCTTGTTGTTTCTGTAGGACATTTACCAATTGAATGACCTCATTGGGCCAGGCAGAATTACCAAAAAGGGTGCAAGAGTTGTGATTTGTTGAGCTGCTTTCACTCCAGGGGTTCTCTAACATTGGAATGATCTGCCCAGGGCAGTGCTGAAGTCCGCATCCCTGGAGGTGTTCAAGCACTATGTGGAATTGATGCTTAGGGAAATGTTTTAGTGTTGACCCATCAGAACTGGGTGGAAAGTTGGACTGAATGATCTTGAAGGTCTCTTCCAACCAGATATATTCTGTGATACTATGAAAGAAATATCTCTTATCTGTGTTTCCAGGCTTCCTGCTCTTGCCTACTGTGCTTGGGCCGTGTTATCTGAAGCAAGGACTTCTCACACCATCTGTTTTGTGCAGCATCAAGAAGAATGTTTTGGATGTTAGCAAATCATAGAATCATAGAAGTGGCAGGGCTAGAAAGGACCTCAAGGATCATCCAGTTCCAACCCCCCTTCCATGGGCAGGGAAACCTCACATNGCTAGAAAGGACCTCAAGGATCATCCAGTTCCAACCCCCCTTCCATGGGCAGGGAAACCTCACATTAGGTTGCCCACAGCCACATTCATCTGGCCTTAAAAACATACAGGGATGAGGCTTCCACCACCTCCCTGGGCAACCTGTGCCAGTGTCTCACCACCCTCATGGCGAAGAACTTCTTCCTAACATCTGATCTAAATCTCCTCTCCTCTAGCTTGGATCCATTCCCTCAGTCCTATCACTTCCTGACACTCTTAAAAGTCCCTCCCCATCTTTCTTCAGTTACTGCTTCAGTTACTGCAAGGCCACAATAAGATCTCCTTGGAACCTTCTCCTCTCCAGACTGAACAACCCCAACTCTCTCATCCTGTCTCCATAGGAAAGGAATTCCAGCCCTCTGAATCTACCCACTAGATCTAGCTTGGATCCATTCCTCCCAGTCCTATCACTGTCTGACACCCTAAAAAGTCCAATGCCCCTGCCATGGGCAGGGACACCTCACACTCCAAATAAAGTTTCTCAGAGCCCCATCCAGTCTGGCCTTAGAAACATCCAGGGACGAGGCTTCCACCACCTCCCTGGGCAACGTGCATAAGCTATAAACATGGACTTAGAGGGGTGAGGAAGTGTTTTGTGTTTAAGAGTCATTTGGATGTGGTGCTTAGGGCTATGGTTTAAGTTGCACCTTGAGGAGTAAGGTTATAGGTTGGACTCGGTGATGCTGAGGGTTCAGTGCTTAGGAATGTGGTGCTTAGGGCTATGGTTTAAGTCGAACCTTGAGGAGTAAGGTTATAGGTTGGACTTGGTGATGCTGAGGGTTCAGTGCTTAGGGCTATGGTTTAAGTCGAACCTTGAGGAGTAAGGTTATAGGTTGGACTCGGTGATGCTGAGGGTTCAGTGCTTAGGGCTGTGGTGCTTAGGGCTGTGGTGCTTAGGGCTGTGGTTTAAGGTGAATCTTGTAGAGTGGGGTTAGAGGTTGGACTTGGTGATCTTGAGGGGCTTTACCAACCTGCATGTTGCTGTGATTTCTGTGAAGTGATAGCTTTTCTTAGAGCTTTAATTGGCTCTTTAATTGACTCTAATTAAAGAAACATGGTGGCTAATTTGTCAACTCAGAAGTTAAGAAAATATAATCACCCTCCCGTGAGACAACCACTCCAACACTTGGTGTCTGCTGTGGTATTTCAGATTTTAATGGGCATGGATTAGAGTTTGCCAGGGAACACTGGGTATTTATTTAGGGTTTTTTTTTAGTGTGCTGCTTTACTGTTTGACTCAGCCACCTGTGTGGGCAGTGATTCCATATGCCTCACACAGCAGCTCTCTTGGATCCCTTCTTCACTGCAGCACTGTCCCCCTTTTTGGAAATAAACTTCTGCTGTAGGTTACACTGAAGCCTAAGTAGCAGAAACAAAGAGATCTTGTGGAGATAGATTTTTTTTTTTTTCCTTTATTATTTGAGGCTTTCAGTGCTGTGGCCAGAGAAAAGCTTAGCAGACTGACAAATAATACAGCAGCCTGATTCATTTGCCACTGCTGCTGTCTGGATACATGATACATGAGCAAAGCGCAACAAGGAGGTGAACAAAAAGCTCATCTGTGCATAGAAATTATTGACTGTGGGAAAGACAGGGGTCAAACAGCTGACAGGAGCCAAAAAAAAAGTCACATTCTCTTTGGCAAGCATAGAGCTGCTTTTAAGGCCATTCACAGTCACAGAATCATGGAATTCACTGTGACTGGGCTTCCAGCCCCAGGTGAGCAAGTTGTTTTGGCATGAGATTTAAGTAGGTTCATAGAATGGTTTGGGTTGGAAGGGACCTCCAAAGGACATTTAGTGCAATCATCCTGCAGTCAGCAGGGACATCCTCCACTGGATCAGCTTGCTCAGAGGCTTGTCGAGCCTGATCTTGAAGATATGCAGGGATGAGGCCTCCACTACCTTCCTGGGCAACCTGTTGCAGTGTTCCACCACCCTCATGGTGCACAGCTTCCTCCTAACATCCAACGTAAATCTCCTGTTCTCTAATTTCAGACCATTGCCCCTGTGTCCTATCATTCCAGGCCTTCTTGTAGTGAGACACTGAAAGAGGTTGCCCAGGGAGATTGTGGATGCTCCCTTCCTGAAGCTGTTCAAGGTCAGGTTGGATAAGGCTTTGAGCGGCCTATTCTAGTGGGAGGCGTCCCTGTCTGTGGCAGGGGGTTGGAACTGGATGAGCTTTGAGGTCTCTTCCAACCTAAGCTATTCTATGATTCTATATCTATACATAAATCTTTTTAAGTAAGGGTAAAATCTGTGCCTAAAGTTAAGAATCACAAAATCACAGGATGTGAGAGGCTGGAAGGGACCGCCAAAGCTCATCCAGTCCAAACCCCCTGCCAGAGCAGGAGCACCTAGAGCAGGTCACAGTGGAACACAACCAGGCAGGTTTTGAGTATTTCCAGAGAGGGAGACTCCACAACCCCTCTGGGCAGCTTGTTCCAGGGATTTGTCACCCTCACAGGGAAAAAAATTCCTCCTCTCATGTTTCCATGAAATTTCCTATGCCTCAGTATTTGAATGATTCAGCAGTGAAGTCTGGACAGCAGAGCCTGACCTCCAAGCCTCACTTCTGGCTTGTGTAAATACTTTTTGGTGATGCTGAATTGTTTACAGAGCAACTCAGCCTGCCATGATGTGAACCCTCTTCGTTAAGCTGTGAACACTTCTAGGTGTTCAGCTTCAGTTCACCCTTTTAAGTCTGCCTTATATGAAAAGCACTGAGGTATCAGAATGCATTCCCCACTCAGAGATGGATCTCCCTCTTTTCTCCATGGTGACAGGCACAATGCTTAGGGTTTCTCCCACTCTAGAAATGTGTTGAGCTGGATTTCTGTCTCTGATTGGTTATTTTTGGTGAAGGAGCCTTGAGTGATGCTTCTGGTCTACTTGTTTCGTAGCTCTGAGTAAAACGAAGCCTTCATTAGCAATATTATGCTTGACTATTTGCAAGCCCCTAACTTCTTACTTGCAAAGCAAATGTTGCTGGTTTAGAGTCTCCTTTCTAAGAGACTTCATAGGCTGCTTTTAGTGCTTGGCCTGACAGGGTGAACATGGTTTGCATTCAAGAAGGTGGGGAAAAGCAGAATGAACACTCAAACAATAGGAAACTGTGGTGTTTAAGCAGTTCTTTAGTCACCACACAAATAATGCACTTTCTGTCCATTGGTTTTCAGTCTTAAACCTGTCAACCTTCCTGCATTTCCTTTATGCCTTTTCCCTTTATGCTTGTTTGAATGGTATGCCAAGCCCAGCTGCCTAGGAATGCGATGGCACTGAACCACATTGTGCTGCTAGAACAGCTGTTAATGGTTAACAGAGCTCTCATTGAAAGAATGCCTTTACCCAGTGTGAATTTTAGAAGGGTAAAATTCACCAGGGTGGGTGAGACTTTGAAAGAGCTTGCCTAGAGTGGTTGTGGGTAACTCCTTTCCTGGAGGGATGATTGGATGAGGCCTTGAGCAACCAAGTCTAGCTGAGAGGTGACCCTGTCCATTGCAGGGGTTTGGACTAGAGGATCTCTGAGTTCACAGAAGCACAGGATGTTAGGGATTGGAAGGGACCTCCGGAGATCATCCAGTCCAACTCCTCTGCCAAGCAGGATCCCCTAGGATAGTCCACACAGGAATGCATCCAGGTGGGGTTGGAAATTCTGCAGAGAAGGAGACTCCAGAACCTCTCTGGGCAGCCTGCTCCAGGGCTCTGGCACCCTCACTGTAAAGAAGTTTCTCCTCCTGTTGAACTGAAACCTTCTCTGTTCCAGTTCGTATCCATTGGCTTATTGCTGCTGACGAGCAAAAAGAGCTTGGACCCCTCCACTTGACATCCACCCCTCAGATATTAGTAGAAGAACCTCCCTAAACCTTCTGGCCACACTCTTCCTGGTGCCTCCCAGGATGCCATTGGCTCTCTTGGCCACAAGGGCACATTGCTGGCCCATGCAGACCTTGCTGCTCACCAGCACTCCGAGGTCCTTCTCTATGGAGCTGCTTTCCAACCTAAGGCATTCTATGATTAATTTAAGGGCATTCCTCCCTGATTCTAGAGAAAGCAGTTCCATCAGAAGTAAAAATAGAATGTTGATTTCTTGAGAGAGTAAAACTGTGACTCTTGGATGGGTTTGGCACAAATATACATGCAACTATTTTGCACATGCAGGTTTTCATTTGAGCTTAGTGTGTTTACTTTTGAAGACTTAAGTTACATTCCTGATTTGGTTCCACAGAATCACAGAATATTAGGGGTTGGAAGGGTTTCGAAAGACCATCCAGTCCAGCCCCCCCCTGCCAGGGCAAGATACCTGTCTCTAAAAGATTTTGGCCTATTATGTGTAATCAAACTGCCTTGAGGATACTTTCCCTTGTTAGGATGCTCAAATAAATCTGATAGTGATTTTAAGACCCTCACAATGTCTGTTGTTTATAAACCATCTCAGTACCACTAGTGGTGAAATGTGATTAATTTCTATTTTGGGGCAATGCATTTACTTAACAGCAGTTTGTCCAAACTCCAACTTTCTGAAATAAAACAGTTCTTTCTGTGTCACTTCCCCCATGCCAAATGTTATCTCACAGAATATTAGGGGTTGGAAGTGACTTATAAAGATCATCAAGTCCAACCCCACCCTGTCAGAGCAGGACCACCTAGAGCAAGGCACACAGAAATGCATCCAAATGGGTTTTGAATGTCTACTGTGTGAAGGAGGCTCCACAAAGAAGGTAGATGAGGAGGCAAAAGTGTGTGGGACTGAAAAAAAAGTTGATAATATAGAAACATTGAGTGTATGCATGTTCTCCACAGTCACAGGATGTTAGGGGTTGGAAGTGACCTCTGGAGAGCTTCCAGTCCAGATTCCCTTCCAGAGCAGGAGCAGAGAATCCAACGCAGGTCACACAGGAACATCCAGACAGGGCTGGAAAGGCTTCATAGAAGGAGGCTCCACAACCTCTCTGGGCAGCCTGTGCCAGGGCTCTGTCACACTTACAGTCAAGAAGTTCTTCCTCATGTTGAGGTGGACCTTCCTGTGCTGCAGTTTCCATCTCTTGCCCCTTGTGCTATCCCAGGGCACGAGTGAGCAGAGGCTGTCCCTGTCCCTTCCTTCCTGATCCCCAGCCCTCAGCTATTTCTAGACATTGCTCAGATCCCCTCTCAGCCTTCTCCTCTCCAGTCTAACCAACCCCAGGGCTCTCAGCCTTTCCTCCTGAAAAACACATCTTTTTGGTTTTATTTAGTTGCTTGTGAAGGATTTTTCTTCACATCCAATCAGTATTGTGAACATTAATGTCTGTTGAACCACCAATTATTTCTTAATTGTGTGATGTAATTGACTGTGGTATATTGATGTAGCTGTTTTGTTTGATACCAGGCCTTCAGGGTTGCTTAATTAATTAATGTTAGATAATTTTTTTTTCATCCTGCAAGATTTTAATTAGGTCTCAGCTCATAAAAGTGAGTGTGCCATCATGTGCATGTGGGTTACAGCCCACATTATTAATTTGTTTAGAGATGTTTCATTATTTAGCTCAAACATTGCATTAAGAGGTGTTGAAAGAACCAGTAGCCATGCCTAGTGTTGCAGAAACCTTTTTTCCTGTAAATTAGAGTCTTGAACTTGATTGACTTCAGTGTTATTTAAAAAAAAATTATAATAAAATAAGCATCCATTATATTTTTTTTTCTTTTTATTTGGTGTGTTTCAGTTGTTGTTTTTTTTTTCCTCTGAATGAGGTATTTAGAAGCTACTCATCATGCTCTCAGTCTGGAGAGGAAAAGGCTCCCAGGTGACCTTACTGTGGCCTTTCAGTGTCTTAAGGGGGCTACAAGAAAGCTGGAGAGAGACTTTTTATACTGTCAGGCAGTGATAGGACTGGGGGGAATGGGACAAAGCTGGAAATGGGGAGATTCAGACTGGATGTTAGGAAGAAGTTCTTCAGCATGAGGGTGCTGAGAGCCTGGTTAAAGCCTGGAAGGCGCTGCCCAGGGAAGTGGTGGAAACCTCATCCCTGGAGGTGTCTAAGGCCAGGCTGGATGAGGCTGTGGGCAGCCTGATCTAGTGTGAGGTGTCCCTGCCCATGTCAGGGGAGTTGGAACTGGATGGTCCTTGTGGTCCCTTCCAATCCTGACTGATTCTGTGATTCTATGATTCTGTGATTCTGTGCTGGAATCTGTGCTGCTGTTACGGCACAGATTCACAATGTGGGCTAGCACAGTGAACAAAATAAGCTCCTACTTCTCCAGCTGCAGGCATGTCTGGCCCTAATTATCCTTCAGACTTATTACCCACCCCCTTGTGGTTGTGGTGTGAAAATGGCTCTTGGGGTCAAAGCTTGGAAAGGAGAAGGCTGAAGAAAATGTGAAGTGAGGGCAAACCCACCCAGCATATGTGTGCAGAAGGGTTGAGGTGATTGCATAAATCTCCTTTCCTTAACACAACAGGTGTGGAAGGGGAAGGTAAACAGCAGAAAGGGGAAATCCAGCAGAGTTCTGGAAAGGGAAATGGAAAGGAGCACACATAGGTGTGCTTTGGAGTTGCCACAGTTAGTGTTGCAAAGAAGGAGAATCCCAGGTAGATCTGGAAGGAAGAACAAATAAATTACAAGAGAATCTGAGTAAAAAGGTTTCCACAAGCAAGAAAAGGTATGTTGGAAAAGACTCAGGGATGAGACAAGGAGGCACTGAGGTCAATGCCACAACAGGAAGTGAGGCAACACAGCCCCAGCCCAAGGCACCTCTTCAGTTTTTGTTTAACTTGGAATCAAAGAAAAAGAGAACAGTTTGGGTTGGAAGGGCTCTCCAAAGGGCATCCAGTTCAGCAGGGATATCCTCCACTAGATCAGGTTGCTCAGAGCTTTGTCAAACCTGACCTTGAAGACCTTCAGGGATGTGACCTCAACTCTCTCCCTGGGCAGCCTGTTGCAGTGCTCCACTACCCTCCTGGTGCAGAACTTGTTCCTAACATCCAATCTAAATCTTCTGTAATTACAGACCATTGCCCCTCATCCTGTCCCTGCAGGCCTTTGCAAACAGTCTCTCTGCAGCCTTCTTGCAGCCCCCTTCAGGCACTGGAGTTGGGGGTGCCGAATTGGGCAGCACAGGTTGAAAATTGCAGTTGTTCTCTGGGTTTTGTTCTGAGGTGCTGCAGGAGGTATCTGAGACTTGAAGGTCCAAAGGGCTGCAAAAGATGTGCCTTTGAAAGAAAAGGGTAGGAATAGGAAGCTGATAGAAATGAGTCAGCCAAGCCAGAGGAGTGACTTTTTGTAGCAAGTGATCAAATGGAACAAGGAATTCCTTTTACTGGGCATTTCCTATTGTGTCATTTATGAAATCAAATCAGTGATCCTACAGTGGAGCTTTTTTTGAGAGTTGGGTGGAAACTGCTGGCATGTGGTAACACCAAGCCTCACTGGACTTGTGCTGTTGAAACAGACTTGGGATGTACTACCAAAATCTGATTGGTTTGGGGAGTTAAGATTTCAGGAGGCCCTTACCACTTCCCCAACTTCTTATGCAGTTGTGCCTACAGAGTGGTGCATGCAGGTAGCCTCCACAAGGAATTGGTCTGAACTGGGGAGGAGAGGAGTAAAGGGAATTGCAGTTTTACTGGTCCAGTTTGCAGCAATACCCAAGACAGGCATTGGCAGAAACCAAATAGGAATGAGTTTGTTTATAAGCTAGAGAGAACTACAGAGGAGGGAGGAACAAGTTGGTTTCTAAGCTACAGAGATAAAACTACAGAGGAGGCAGGAATGAGTTGGTTTATATGCTAGAGAGAGCTACAGAGGAGGCAGGGATGAGTTGGTTTATATGCTAGAGAGAGCTACAGAGGAGGCAGAAACAATTTGGTTTATGAGCTAGAGAGAGAGCTATGGAGGAGGCAGGAATGAGTTGATTTGTAAGCAAGAGAGGAGGCAGGAAGAAGTAGGTTTATAAGCTCCAGAGAGAGCTATAGAGGAGGCAGGAACAAGTTGGTTTATAAGCCATAGAAAGCTACAGAGGATGCAGTTTGAGGACCTCTTCTATTTTCTGCAGAAGCAAAGTCCATCAAACATGGATCTGGCTCCTTCCCTGTCCAAGCTGTGAAGCATTTTCCAGAACAGTGCATATTCTTGTTCTTCAATAGTGTTCTCCCTCCTGCTAGCATTCTTGCTGCCCGCTTCAGAGGCTCTCAGTAAATCTTCACCATATAATCTTCTATGTCACAAAAAGGAGTCTCTTTGCTTGTTTTTGGTTTTTTTTTTCAGTGTCAGCCAAGTTTATTTGGGGCATTTCTGATGGACTTCTCTGAGAGCAGTGACAGTAAAATAAAGTCACCATTTTCCTTGTGAACCAAAGTAAATTGTAGAAGTATAAGGGAAGCTGATGTGATATTAGAAGCTGTGTGGGTTTGTTTAGAGAGATGCTGGAAACTTTGAAATGCCAAAGAGATTCCAGTTGTGTAATTTGAGGATCAGATGGTATTCACATCCAGTCTTAAAAGTAAAGTAACACCACTTGCTGGCTTGCTTCTGTTAATCTTCAGGAAAGGTAAACTCATGAATGAACATGACCTTTTTAACTCAAGGTTTCAGGTAGATTTCAGACCCTCAACAGTCAGAGTATTGAAAGGAAAAGCAGCAGTGTTTTGGCATGCCTTGGCTAATGTACTTTGAAGATAAGCATTTCTGGTTCATAACCAAGCAGCTACCCTTTTATCCTTTAATACAGAGTCACAGAATCAAAGAACTGTTTAGGTTGGAAGAGACATGCAAAGGTCATCCAGTCCAACCCTTCAGCAGGGACATCCTCCACTGGATCAGGCTGCCTAGAGCCTTGTCCAGCCTCTCCTTGAAGGTCTCCAGGGGTGCTCAACTACCTCCCTGGGCAACCTGTTGCAAAGTTCCAGCACCCCCATGGTGCAGAACTTGTTCCTAACATCCAATCTAAATCTCCTCTTCTCTAATTCCAAACCATTGCCCCATGTCCTATGTATGCCTTTGCAAACAGTCCCTCTGCAATGTTTTGTAGGCCTCTTCAGGCCACTCTTAGGTCTCCCTGGAGCCTTCTCTTCTGCAGGCTGAATGACCACAGGTCAAATTCTATGACTCTACAACCCCAGCTCAAATTTTGTGATTCTCTATAACCCAGCTCAAATTATATGACTCTCTACAACCCCAGCTCACATTCTATGACTCTGTACAACCCAACTCAAATTCCATGACTGTCTAACACTTCCAGCAATGTGTAGGGCAGGGTGGGGTGAGCTGTGTATGTCCTGCAGCATTGTCACCAGTCAGTGTTGTCCAATTCTCTGCAGACCTTTGCAAGCAGTCTCTCTGCAGCCTTCTTGTAGCCTACTTCAGGTCCTGGCAGGCTGCTCTTATGTCTCCTTGGAGCCTTATCTTCTCCAGGCTGAACAACCCCAGCTCCCTCTGCCTGTCCTCATAGCAAAGGTGTTCTAGGTCCCTGATCATCTTTGTGGCCCTCCTCTGGACCAGCTCCATCCATATAAATATATATGCTCTAAGAAGTGATGAAGGCAGGCAATTGGGGAAGGGCTTCATTTAAAGGCAACCACACTTAAAAGCATCTTCAGAGATCTTGCCACTTTGTGTAATTCTTTAAATAGTTTCTTTAGACACTATCATCCTTGGGGGTCTTAGCTAACTTCTAGTTTTACTTTTCAGGCAGGTGTATTAAGGAGAAATGTCATCTTTGGGATCTTGCTAATGCCCATCAAAGCTACATTTTCAGTGTTCTAAGGTGAAGTTTTAAGGTGTAGGATGAATTCTATGCATACTGGATATACTTTTCATTTTACTAAGCACTTCTGGTTGAAGCACAGCATGGGGGGTAAGGGAAGATGGGGATGTGCCTCCACTTTAGCCATGGCAACTGCTTCTGAGTGTCGATACATCTCTGACTTCAAATGCTGCTATCCTCTCTGGAGAAGGACTTTACTGCTTCTGTCTTCCTTCAGCATTTTAAACAGACACCAGATCAGGTCCCAAGAATCCCACTAAATCAGCCAAATACTTCTCTGACCTCATTCACAGTTCTCCCCTTTGCAGCAAGACTTTGCTACTTCTGTCTTTCTCCAGTAGTTTTAGCAGACACAAGATCAGGTCCCAGTGATCCCAGAGAATCAGGCAAACACTTCTCTGACCTCGTTCACATCATATCACAGGTGAAAATAACTCCTGTGATTGCTTTTCTGAAGGTAATTCCCAACCAAATGCAGAAGGCAAAATTGACTTTTTCTGGGAGGGAGTAAAGGCTGTCCAGAAGTCAACTGGAAGGCTGTGAGCAAGGATGCTTTCATGCATAGAAGTTCTTAAGGAGGAACTTAATCTGCAAAAACAAGGAGCAAGGAACATTTTCCATGAATGTGTATCCTTCCTTTTACAGCTTTATGACTACATTTTGGGGCTGCAGTGTGATGTTACTCTCCCTGGAGATAAATGCATTGTGCACCAGGGAAACAAGTGGATAGATACTAGAGCTATTTAACACTTCTCTCTCTTTTTTTTTTTCCTCTTCCTTTTTTCTTTTTCAGATCACCTTTTGCTGCTGTCACAGATTACTCAGTAACAAGAAATAATGTCATACAGCTCTGTCTGGAACTAACAACAATAGTACAACAGGTATGAGACCATTTGCTTAGCAATTTATTTCTTCCTAAATTGGAAATTACCTTCTTCACACAATTGGGTCTTCCCTCTGTCCATATCATTACTTAGTCAATCCTTCATGACATTTCTGCTGCCTTGTTTTGTAAACCTGGTCTGGGTCGTGCAGTGTATGTGCTGCTACATAGCTCAGTAGAATCACAGAATCAACCAGATTGGAAGAGACCTCCAAGCTCATCCAGCCCAACCTATCACTCAGCCCTAGCCAACCAACTAGACCATGGCACTAAGTGCCCCATCCAGGCTTTGCTTCAACACCTCCAGGGATGGGGACTCCACCACCTCCCTGGGCAGCCCATTCCAATGGCAAATCACTCTCTCTGTGAAGAACAAGTTGAATGCTTCAGCATCATAGATTCACAGAATGCCAGATGGGATGGGAGCTCAAGGATTGTCCAGTCCAAGCTTTCAGGGTAAGAATGTAGTTGAAATGAGATGGTCCAGCACCCTGCCAAGCTGGGGCTTGAAACCGTTTAATGTTATTAGGTATTTTATCTGTCTACCAACAGTCCCTCTGCAGCCTTCTTGTAGCCCACCTCGGGTACTGGAAGGTCTCTATTAGGTCTCCCTGGAGCCTTCTCTTCTCCAGGCTGAATAACTGCCAGCTCCCTCAGCCTGTCCTTGCAGCAGACACTGAAAGAAAACCTTACTGCTCATTACCAAAGCTCTTCCTATCACTGTTTAGTAGTGGTTATTAGTAGCACTCACTGCAGAATTTTTAATTGCCCTTAATCAGCTTTCACAATGATTTGTTGTGTTTATTTAGTTCTAAACCCACTGATGCTCATCTCACAGCTTTAATGTCTTGTGTGGTTTACTTAGCAAAAGGCTTCAGCAGAAGCAGAGCTGGAGGCCTGGAAATGCTCTTGTAGAAAAACTTCCCTGAAGAGGGACTGTGTGGTGAAAGCAGTTCTGTGGAACAGGGGTGGAGATGAAGAACTTGGCTGATAGGGATCTGCCTCACTCTGTTGTCACAGAACATACTTCTGGCATCATCTGCCTCACATTTCAGAGCAGCACTTGATAGAATCATAGAATTGTCAGGGTTGGAAGGGACCTCAAGATTCATCTCACATTTCAGAGCAGCGTTTGGTAGCGTCATAGAATTGTCGGGCTTGGAAGTGGCCTCAAGGATCAGCCACTTCCAATCCCCTTGCCATGAGCAGGGACACCTCACACTAGATCAGGTTGCCCAGAGCCACATCCAGCCTGGCCTTTAAAATCCTCCAGGGATGAGGCTTCTACCACCTCCCTGGGCAACCTGTTCCATGGTCTTACCACCCTCATGCTGAAGAACTTCTTCCTAACATCCAGTCTGAATCTCCCCATTTCTAGCTTTGTTCCATTCCTCCCAGTCCTATCACTCCCTAACACCCTAAAAACTCCCTCCTCAGCTTTCTTGTAGCCCACTTCAGACACTGGGAGGGCACCATAAGGTCTCCTGGAAACCTTCTCCTCTCCAGGCTGCAGAGCCCCAACTCTCTTGGCCTCTCCTCACAGCTGGGC
>VWYK01018167.1:16477-42187 GCA_013399775.1 Semnornis frantzii | reverse complement strand
AAGTGCAGTCTTCTTCTGGGTAAAGTTATTCTCTTATTCTTTCACCTCATTAATTCACTTCTCTAGTAAGTGTCTAAAAAAAGATGTTCCCAAACTGACCAAAAGGTAACAACGATACAGGCTAAGCTGGATGTCCATCTGATGTGTAAACCAAACCCATAAGGTATGGATCCACATGAAGAAGGTAGCAGCAGGACTGGATCCTCAATAGCAGACATTCAATAGAAAATATGTATCAAAATATCCTGCAGCTGTAGCTTGTGAGTTATGCTTGAGACTGTGGTCTGTTGACTTTCCCTTCATTATTTAAAGAGAAATGTCTTTGCTTTTGCTGGGGGAGTAGGTAAAAGGCTTTGGTTTATATGTTTTTCTCCCTCCAGGTTTCTATCCTGCTTGTTCCAGATGTTTGCTTCAGTATCACATCTCACAGTTCTGGGCCTCTTGGCAGGTTTTTTGTTTCACTTCATGGAACAAAGCTGGGTGCTCTCTAATCTTCAGAGCTGCTGCTTTAATTACAACTGAAACTTGAGAGCAGTTCAGTCACCGGTGAAACAATATATAACATGGTGAGCACACCCAGAGAGGTCACCTTGAAAAGCTCAGTCTTCTAGCATACTGCATGTCCTCCACACCTGTAGCACAATCATTACCACAGAATCACAGAATCAGTACCTAGTAAATTTCTTATTCCTGGTGATAGGAGACAGATAGAAGATAGTTGTGACTGTTAGCCCAGAAGAGCCTCAACATTAGCACATCTGGGACACAAAGGAAAGAATACGGGCTTGCTGTTAGACTGCAGGTTAAAAGGAAGAGGTTTGATCAGGGTTTCTCATTTGTGCTACTGCATTTTTATTAAGTGCAGGGTAGTGGGAGGTAGATTCATGGCAGTTAGCAGAGATAGTGAAAAAAAGATGGCAAACAAGATGAGACACAAGAATCATTATTACAACTCATGCAGATTACATGATTTGGCTTAAAATTTCTCTCTTCCTTTGAGGGATCTGTAATCTGTAATATTACTATGTGAAAGAGCAAGTACAGCCCCTTCCATAATCAATGTAGACTTGGTATGGCATTTGTTACCCTCTCAATTGTTCAGTGTCGAAAGAGGGAGATTTCTTCCATCACATGCCTCGAGGCATAAGATTTGATTAGACATCTCATTATCTTTGCTTGCATCAGTACAAATCATGTTACTAGTCATAAAACAGGCCATCACTTTTTTTCCCTGCAGATCGATTATGTTGCATGAAACAAAAACCAAAAACAAACCCAAAAAGCTTATATTTTGGAGTCTGTATTCATCGCCTTCTATCTTATTTGATCATTGTCTTGTGATGGAATGACAGGCACACAATTGGATTCCTCTTGCCTGTTGTAAAAATTGTTTCAAACTCACTTTTTCATTAAATCAGTGATTGAATATTAACACCTTTCTTGCATTCTCTTGACAGATTCTTTTGATTATTGCTTCAGTTATTGGAGTAATTGTCTATAGGCTCTCAGTTTTCCTGGTGTTTTCGGCAACCCTGCCACGGCACATTAGTGAAACGGAGGCGATCCGCAAGTACCTGACCCCACAGACAGCCACTTCAGTAACTGCTTCGCTTATCAGCTTTATAGTCATTATGGTTCTCAACGTCATCTATGAGAAAGTGGCAATCCTGATTACTGACTTTGGTATGCTGCTGCTGTCCCTCAGGCAGAAGTTTGGGTTAAAACAGTAAGAAAAAGTAGTATACATATGCACAATAAGAAGTCAAATGACTGAAAACTTGTACCACACATTTTGGAATTTTCCCACCAAATCATACAATGCCACCTACAAATTTTCAAATACAGATTTTCTCAATATCAAAGGAATGTAATATTCATCTCTCTGTTCAAAAACTCCTTGTATTGCCAGCATGAAAGTTCAATTGTTTACAGTTTTGTGCTTGTGAAACAGACAAAGTAAAGAAAATTGCTATAATAACCAAACTTTATTAAAACAGATCAGTAATGCATAACACATTCAATTACATTAGCTTTTGTTTATGGGGAAAATAGCTATTTTCTTGTAAATAAATGAAATAAGGTCACTGTTCCAAAGCTAGATACCATTCCCATGTTATTAACTAGATAAACACAAATATTATTATTCTTTATATCCAGGCCATCAACATTAAAGTAGCTATTTTATTTTAGATGTGTGAAACAGTGCAGTGTTTTGATACAGTTTCATTTAATATTGCTTCATCAATTCACTGTTACATTTGCATCTTTCCTGACTGTGCTGCATTTGGGTGCATGTTATTTTTTTGAAATTCTGACTTATGAGAATTTCTGCCTTTATTGTCAGGGAACAAGTTCTTTCCTTTTTACAATCTCTATAGTTCTATAATTAGCATAATGGTTACAGTATGCATGGGGATTGTATACAATCTAATTTACAATATTTTCAGTCGCATTAAAGATAGGAGGCATACACACACTTTTCCAGCTGAGACTCTAAAGCAACTTGCAAGTTACTTGTAAGCTGGCTTTTTAATGTTGTTTTTTTTTTTTTCATTTGCAGAGCTTCCAAGGACACAAACTGAATATGAAAACAGTCTGACCATGAAGATGTTCTTGTTCCAGTTTGTCAACTACTATTCTTCATGCTTCTATATAGCCTTCTTTAAGGGCAAATTTGTAGGTCACCCTGGAAATCCAGTTTATTGGCTAGGAAAGTATCGCAATGAAGAGGTAAGAATGTATGACGGTGTTTGGTTTTAGACAATGGGAGCCACTGGGCCAGATATTCTGCTGCAGTTAGGAGTGTATGACATAACTACGTATTTAATATGAGAGTTCAAAAGGTGGCTGCCACCCCCAAGGCAATCATCTCCTTAGTAACCCCTAGACCGGTTGGGCTTAGAAATGTGTTGCACACACCCACAGAAGCTTATTTTCCTATGGCCCAGCAGTCTATGAATTGGCACATGGGAATGGAAGAACATCAGCAGAAACATTCCTGTTCTGCTGAGCAAGCCTTGCCTGGTCACAGCACAGTACAGAGCTTCATGATTTCACCTGTTATTTTACTCTTTCACTAGTGTCCTGTCAAACTGTCATATGTAACCATATGTGGCCTAGGATTGGCTTTTACACACCTCACTGGAGAAGTTTGTCTGAATAGTCTTCTTGTATTGCTTTAAGAAATGTTATCATAATAAACCAGGAATGTGTTATTTTAAATGCTTTTTCTTTGCCTGAAAAGTTACCCAACTTCAAATTTTTCATGTGTCTCCCACCTTTCAGTGTGATCCAGGTGGATGTCTCCTTGAACTAACAACTCAACTTGCCATCATAGTAGGAGGGAAAGCACTCTGGAACAACATTCAGGAAGTCCTTCTTCCGTAAGTTTAAACTGTTTAGTAATCTGCTCATTTATATTTGAAAGGTACTGCTTTTGCTCGATGTGTGCAGGCATTTGGTCACTAAATTTCACAGCTGTGTATTGATTTCTGAAAGAGAAAGAGGTCTTTTTAGGCAGTTTGGATATTTTTGTTCTGGTAGCTCTGGGCTCCAGATTTTAGTTCTAATCAGAAATGCTTCCTTCCTCTGCAAATCAGATTTGATGTGTTTCATGTTGGATTTTTAAAACTGACATAACAGAAGCTCTAAAAACATTAAAGTAAGGACTGTTGCTTAATATTGAGTGGAATGATTTGATAATGGACTTTCAAAAGTCACACATAAGTTACTGATTTAAGGCATTTAATTTTGGAGTCATATTTTACATTTACAGTGTTCTCTTTCGGTTCTCTACCACTCTGGAAGCTCATATTTCAAGGCAAACAACAAGCAAAGTGCTAACCATGATTGCCCTCCATATAATTTAGATCAAGAAACTATCCAGGACTCTGTTCCTTCTCTCACAACTTGTTCTTCCTTGTGTACTAATTGATGGCTATTATGTTACTTGAAGAAGGGAACTCCCAATTTGCACACGCCCTCCTGAATGCCATTATCACCTGTCCCTGTATTGTATTCCCTCTGGTTGCTGCACTTCCAAACCTGTGGATTGTGCTTCTTTGCTGCACAGTGACCCCACATCAAAGCATGTTACAAATATGGGTTCTTCCAGACCTCAAACCTCTGTGTAGGCTGCTGGTTGCAGGGTGGACCTGCAGATCCATCCTTCTTATCACCATCTTCTTTTGTCTGAGAAAGGGTCTCTAGACTGGCCATGACTGCAAATGTCACCTTCAACCACTGGCCTCACCAGCACAAGGAAGTGTTGGATCATATGACCTCCAGAGGTGCCTTCCAACCTCAACCATTCTGTGACTGCGTGAATTTTGGCATTGGGAGTTAAGCTGCCTAACCACAGGCCTACATTTAACTTTGTTACCTTCAATTTTATGTGGTCATTCACATAAAGTACCACAGAAGTATAAATTCATGTGCTTCTGATACATTGCCCTTCTACACTTTTATTTATGGTGGTCAATAACTACTTTCAGGGTAAGCTAACAGGAGCTTACACTCATGTTTGAAGCAAGTTTTTAGTAATTCAAGAATAATTTAATCCACTGTTCAAAGCTATAAATGCATAAACAGCAACATTGGGGGTTTTTTTGTTGTTTTTTTTATTTGCTGACCTTTTTAGGTTATTTTACCAATGTCACTGTTCTTTTTCTCCTTGGATGATAGTTGGGTTAAGAATCTAATTGGAAGGCACTGTGCAGCTGCTGGATCAGAAAAAGTTGTTCCACGCTGGGAACATGACTACCACCTGCAGCCCATTGGAAAACTTGGACTGTTTTATGAGTACCTTGAAATGGGTAAGTAGCAGTTTAGTTCAGATTCACTACCACTGCTGGATAGAAGCATACTCTAATGAAAATCTTCATACAAAGCAATGTTTAATGAGTGTATAGACAGAGGAGACATTAATGCTTTCCAGGACAAGCTTTAATGAGTCATTACAGATAGTTTTGCGAGCTTTTATTAAGCAGCTAAGCCTTAATCCAATTTACAACTATGAAACAGCATGTGATTGCACAAGGAGGAGTACTGCTGCTTCCTGTCTTGTCTTCTAAGAAACACATCCACAGGACAGATCATGGCCATGTTCTCATTTTGTTCAGCAGAGCCCTGTGTTCGACTACTCTCCTGGGATTCTGCCAGGACTTATTGGTGCTTTCCTGGGAGCTAGGAAATCACCAGTTTGTTGCCACCATCCAGTCTGTGATAGCATTGCCAGCATACATGGTGCAGCACTCAGCCACCACTAAGATGATTAGTAGTTCAGGCTTTCCAGCAGAGCACTTAGTCAGATAGTCATTAGATTTCCAGGTTACCATGATGAAGACATAAGAAAGAAATGGATGTTTAAATACACATCATAGTTGCTCTTGGTGTGTTGTGGCTTGTTATATTTTCCTGTCCCCTTTGCCTACAGGGTTTTTTTTTCAGTAGTTATGTTCCTATCTTTAATGCAGAAGCTTCCGTTTGAACTCAGCTACTCTTTCTTGTCTCTCTCTTCCACAGCTGGAGTATTAAGTATACATGCTGTGACACACACATGTCAGTGAAAGCCTCATCAATGTATATAACCTCTCCCTTTGACAGTTATACAGTTTGGCTTTGTCACTCTGTTTGTGGCATCGTTCCCCCTGGGTCCTCTCCTGGCTCTTATTAACAACATGCTGGAAATCCGTCTGGATGCGTGGAAGCTGACAACCCAGTTCAGGCGCATGGTTCCACAGAAGGCACAAGATATTGGTGCCTGGCAGCCCATTATGCAAGGCATAGCCATTCTGGCAGTGGTCACCAATGTAAGTATGGTGCTGACAATTGCAAGAAGTAAAATGCCTTCACTGCTGGTTTTATATGCAAATGTGGGAATCACAGAATCACACAGAACATTAGAGGTAGGAAGGGACCTCCAGAGATCATTGAGTCCAACTCCCCTGCCAAAAGCAGGATCACCTAGGGTAGTCGGCACAGGAATGCATCCAGGTAGGTTTTGAAAGCCTCCAGAGGAGACTCCACAATTCCCTTGGCCAGCCCGTTCCAGTGCTCTGTCGCCCTCACTATAAAAAAGTTTCTCCTCATGTTGAGGTGAAACCTTCTATGTTCAAGTTTGTATCCATTGTTTCTTGTCTTATTACTGCACACCACTGGAAAGAGATGGCCCCCATCCACTTGACACCCACTTTGCAGATATTTATAGACACTGATCAGATCCCCTCTCAGTCTTATCTTCTCCAGGACCTCATACTTTCAGTAATAGCACCTTATTGTGCTCAGTAGTATTTTCTGGAGAAAGCAGTTGAGTCTGAAGACAGGAGTTCATCGCAGCCCAAGCTCTCACAGGAGGCTCTGCCTATGTAAAGAATGGTGGACTTTGGCTTAATAGGGGGAGAGTGCTCTCTACTATAGATACTAATTTCATACTTAGGGAACTTATTTCAAGGTAAAGAACAATTCAGCTTTAAATAAAGACAAGAAGTTTTATTTCTATATCTCAGTCATGTTCTATATAAGCACATGAACTTACATTCCTGTATCTCAGGTATATGCATCCCCATGCATTACTCTTTTGCTCTCCACTTTAAGAAGTTCTTTTTGGCCTGTGAAAGATGAGGTGGTTACTGAAGAATGAATAGACAAAATTCCATCACCAGACTTCATATTGGGTTATCATTTTCTCAGTATCTTGGTATTGTTATTTAGGATCTGGGGATGATGACACATAGAAACAGGAGTCCAGGGTGGATTTCGGTGATTAGGAAAATTCTCTGTCAGCCTCAGCTACCAGATATGTTTTTAGGTATTCAAAATGGCCATGATCGTTCTTGTTTGGAACTTTATTTCATGATATAACAATTCAGCAGTAATTCCCAGGCAACTTGTAACAAGATGAGAGATCATGGCCTGAAGCTGTGCCAGAGTGGGTTTAGGTTGGATGTTAGGAAACACTTCCTCATGGAAAGGGAAATTAGACACTGGAATGGACTGCCCAGGGAGGTGGTGGAGTTGCTGTCCCTAGAGGTGTTTAAGGAAAGATTGGATGTGGCAATTAGCGACATGGTCTAGTCAATGTGGTGTTAGATCATAGGCTGGACTTGATCTCAGAGGTCTATTCCAGCCTCAATAATTCTACAGTTCTGTGATTCTCTGATAAATGTAGCTGGGATGTATAAAGGAGAATCAGGAAGATATAAAGGCAAAGAGCTAAGCACGGAGAAATATTAGTGGCAAAAGGGAACCTGAGGATAGAAAAATTTACAAGGGAATCTGTGAGGCAGACACCAAGCTCAAGCATACACTCTGTTTCGTACTGCTGTGCTAAGGCAAGACAAACATATATCCAACTGTTACATAGACTAATAATAGACTAGTCCTACTAATAAATCTGGTGTTAAAATTAAAAGCAACAAACAAACACAATAATTCAACTTTGGAAACACATGTTGAGATTGTTAGAAATGTTGGGTGACACCGAGGTATTTTGGTTTAGTGCTTGAGTGAAAAATTGTAACTGATAACTCGCCTAAAAATGGTGCAAATCCCAACAGATATGTGCAAATCTCACAGATGAACCATAGCTTCAAGTAGCCTATCTAGAAGTAGAGGTGACATTATTGGTGTATCAATATCCTCTTTCAAGCTATGCGGCTAGAAATCTTTTAAAAGTCCAAAGATTTTCTGGTGCCCTGGAAGAAAAGCAAATGTGTTACGCTGTTAGATAAGCTAACTGTCTTTTCTAGTCAATCCAGCTGGATCTTATAATACGACTTTGAAGTAAAAAGTTGGATATCCATCTTCAGATTACTTTAAAATACTATTACAAATACCTTAGTCATAGTCATTATGATATTCAGGTCAGGAGTTAAAATGGCTTTGGTGACCTTACAATGACTGAGATGTGGATGCTTCTGTTAGGAATGTATTGATGTCCTGCTTTCTGAAGAAAACAGACCCTGCAATAGATGTCTGTCAATACCCAGTCACAGCCTACCTGAAGCAAATCCTCCATAAATGCTACATCTGTCAAGGCATCACTAAAACCATGGAGTCCTTGATGTACAAAAGTATATTTACAGCTTGGTTTTCACTCTCTGTCCTTGACAGGCACTCAATCCAAATGCTGTTGTGACTCCTAGCTGCAGGCATGTTTCTTTTAGAGTCACCCCTTTTGGAGGTCTCATGGGTTAGACATAATTAATGTCAGTGTGAATGCAGTGCCTTTGCTGTTGACATCAGTGGGGCTATTAGCATGCAAGGGGCACTGCACCACAGTCCAAAAAGCCCTGCTGCAGATGTTGTAAGGACCTCAAAGAGATACATATTTCTTGCTAATGATGTGTGGACCATGAAGCCATGTACTAGAGCAAATGCTAGAAGCAGTTTTCTTCCTTTAAGAGTGGAGGTTTGTTTTTTTTGTTGGTTTGTTTGTTTGTTTGTTTGACATCCAAGATCCTGTATAGATCAGTCTTCCTTTTCCATTCCTGTCTTGAGTTTTCCTTTGCACACTAAAGCAGTTACTTCTTTTCTATGTGACACGTTTCAGCTGATGAGACTTCGATAGTGTCTTATCCTATCCTCCATGCATTATTTTTGTAACACCTGCTAGTAACTTCCAAGATACTTTTGCAGAGAGATATCAATTTTGAGACTTACCATTCAGGTACTAGACTTGCTACTGCATGATACCAAAGCATCTGTTGCTGATTTGAAGACTCGTTTTAATTAGTTATGGTATAAATGGAAAACTGCATGCCTTAAAACTTGGGAAGCAAAGAATGTGCTATTTTTCTGCAGTTCTCTAGTGCAATACTCTGAAATGCAGCCTATAATCCAGGAGGAAACAATGTTTTCCCTTTGAGAGGATGCTGTAGGATTAGCTTCCATATTTCTGTTCTTGCAGCTCTCTGGAGCACATCTGGATGACATTTTGAGAGAGGGAGAGGAGAGAGACGGGGTTCAGATTTAGGATAATGATAGACCTGGAACCTTGCTAAAAAAGATTAGAGCAAATATTAAGTTGTATAAATACCAAATTCCAACATCTTTCTAAATGACACAAAGAAGCAGCATCAAAATCATTTGGTCCACAGGGAGAAGGGATGTTTTTGCTTCACTGTTCAGTTGCTATTAGTTAATTTATGGACTGACAGGATGAGGTAATGAACAGAAATAAATTTTATTTAGCTAAAACTTTTTATGCGTGTACTTCAAAAACAAAGTAATTTAGGTGTGAGGTTATCTCCTCGCAACTGCAAGACATGGTAATATATATTTCTTGTCAGCCAAAGCCACCTACTCTGCATGTAAATATAAACAGCACATAATTTTCACTTCATTTCACACTACCATATGATGCTTAAAAACAGTATTTGAAAGTGCGTGCCAGCTACATTTGATTTAAACCAGAGTATAGTACTAAAAAACGATAATCTTATCCTTGAAAATTGTAAATTATTTTCTTAGTCTTAAGAAACCTTCCTTTTCTTTCTCATCAGGCCAATTCTCTCACCAATTTTAACAATATTTTGGGAAAATAAATACAGACCATGGACTGCAATCTTGAATGTATTGTTTCTGAGACTTTTGTCTTGACTAGAGATTAGTTTCTCAGGTATTTCAAAGTAAGGCAACTCAAGAGGTAAAACATTAGGAAGGCGTTCATCACTTGGTGATGGTGCTGCTTGAGGTGGGGTGTGCTTTGTACCCTTTTCAAACCCCTTCCCTTTTCCATCCCCTTCCCTTTTCCCTTCCCCTTCTCTGACTTTTCTCCTTGTTGCTGTTTATCATGTTGTGCTGGCATCCACAGTTTGACAAACACACGATGAACCATATCAGGGAATGTATCCAGCAAGGATTCCCAGGCAGATCAGTGCCATGATCCAATCTGTTGCACAGCTGCAGGAGTGCCTGAAGCATCACAGGGCATAACTGAACTGCTAGGGTGTCACAGGAGACACAGTGGCTGTTTAAGGTTCCAACACTGCCACCACAGCATTGTTTGTGGAACTGTAGAAGAGATACCTACATTTCTTTTCACCCTTTCTGCTTTCTCTCCTTCCTTTTTTCTAAAACTGTTACAAATGCCTCCTCAGGCTGGATTGTCTTGCTAGAAATGCTGAATAAAGATGGAGATTTTTTGCCCCATCATATGAAAATAGGGAAATTCAGACTGAACAAATCACAGATGGGTGTGAAGAGGAATAAAATACAGATATTTACCAGATCTTATGTTCTTCTATCACCCATTACTGCTTAACTGTCTCCTTCCTTTGTCCCATACCTTTCATCTGCCCCTTTGCCCCTGACTAAACTTCCTGCCCCAGATCCCACTAGTTCTCCACTTCACATTTCTCCTTCATGTCTCTGCCTTAGCTCTTTCCATACATGTTCTGATGTGGTTTGTTTTGCTTTTTTTTTTTTTCCCTGCCCTGGGGAAAAGACTTCTCCTTTATCCTTTATCCCTGGAGTGCAGCTTGTCACTCCTCCTTGGGTGCTGGGCACCAGAGACACCTGTCATAATGCTTTGTCCAGGCAGGTTTTTACAGATCTTCCCAGCGGAAAGTCTTCCTCATAGGGAAATCTTTTGAATTTGCAGTAGCAGAGGAGATTGGATTAAACATATTTAACCTGTTCTCCAGAATAGGGTGTTTTGGGAAGTTCATGAATTTAGAAAAGACTTCCCACAACAAACCCATGGATCCAATTTCCTACCCAGTTTGTGACTGAGTAGGACAAGGACTCTCTTGGGAGTGAGATAAAAACAAATGGTCACATCATATGTAAAACAGCACTATGCAGCTGTTACTAAAAAAAATTATCTTGGCATCAAGAGCAATTTCCAAATGTGCTGACATTGAAACCTATGAAGCAACAACTGCCAAGATGAATTTGGGCTGCCTAGCACCTCAGAAAGAGTAGGAGGTTTCTAGGGCCAGTGGTAAGTATATAATTTAATTTCTTTACTTACACTTCTGGGTCCCAAGTAAAATTTAGTTTTCTGTTACTGAAGTACTCTTCTGCTGTTTCCATGAGTTTCCTCAGGCAGGATCTCATAAGCGCATCTGACAGTAAGCATAGTCATTGACATTTACCTTAGAGTAAAGTGAGTTTGGCTACTGACCTCCACTGCATGCTTACGAGGAAAAAAGTGTGCTATAGTATAACTCTTCAAAAGCATCCAGCAGAGAGCGCATAATTTAAAAACCTTGCAGAGTGTGCATTCCAGAAAGAGGTTGGTTT
The DNA here is from genome assembly GCA_013399775.1 of Semnornis frantzii. Classification (NCBI taxonomy): domain Eukaryota; kingdom Metazoa; phylum Chordata; class Aves; order Piciformes; family Ramphastidae; genus Semnornis; species Semnornis frantzii. The sequence continues at coordinate 30,940 of VWYK01018167.1, read as the reverse complement.
ATGCCCTTGAATGACTGCATGCTCATTTACAGAGGGAACCACTGGCTGAGAAAGCATGTATTTTCTATTTTTAGCTCATACTGTAACTTTTGAGTTATTATATATGACAAAATCATGCATATTAAGGCTTCTTTCTTAAACACTCCTCTGCTCTTTTTGTCTTCTTTTTCTGAAATGCAGGCTATGATCATAGCTTTTACATCTGACATGATTCCTCGTCTTGTTTACTACTGGTCCTTTTCAGTCCCTCCTTACGGGAGTCATAGCAGACACACTATGAAAGGGTATATAAACAATACACTGTCTGTCTTCAACATATCAGACTTCAAGAATGCAAGCAAGCCGTTGTCCTCTTGGTTTGGGAACCAAACGACATGCAGGTGAGTGTCAAATAACCATCCTTTTCCAATGAAAAATGAAATATCTTTTTAATATATGAATCATCTAATTTGGTTTAACAATACCGTGTAGGAAATGTTAAAACACAGTAGGATCCAGCATATTTTGAATGGCAGAACTGAGTAGATGTATTCACCCTTAAATTTGTGTTGCTCAGAAGATTCTTACTTTAGTCTGCTTATGAGAACATAATTGGTAGTCTGTAATAGTAATAGTAATAGTAATAGTAATAGTAATAGTAATAGTAATAGTAATAGTAATAGTAATAGATCAGCCAACTGTGGGTTATTCTGCAGATAAGATTTTGCCCGTTGCTGTCAATACATGCAGCTAACTGCTCCGGCTGCACGAAGCCGGGACATGTCTTGCTCCACCCTCTGGCCACAGTGTCGTACTGCAGATGCCTAAGCCTAGTTCCTGACTTCATGCCTTGCTTTCAGATACCGAGATTTCCGCTACCCCCCTGGTCACCAGCACCAATATGAACATAACATATACTACTGGCATGTCATTGCAGCCAAGCTGGCTTTCATAATCGTCATGGAGGTAAGTGTGTGGTGTTTTAAACATTACTTATTTAAACTTCTCTTCGTGTAGAAAATCCTTCACTGACATTGTGGCCAGGCACAGCTGGTGATATGTGGAAGCATGGGCAAGAGCTTGGGACAATTATGTTAAATGAACCACCATTAGAAAAAGAAGTCTCTGAAGTCATGACATCAGCACAGGATTGCCCCATGTTTGCAGTTTCTTTTCTGAAAAACTGTAAAATCATTTTTATTATCAGAAATAGAAGAGATAGTTATACCAAAACTATTTGTACATATACTTAAATGAAGTTTACATGCAGCCTAATATATGTAGATAATACCTGTGTACTAGCAGAGTGAAGTCTGTAAAGATGGTCACTGCAAGAGGTGAGTGTCTAGATGAGCATAAAAAAGCATTTGTTCCTTGTTCCACAGATAGATTGTGGGCTTATGAAAGATGAGAGTTGGTCCAAGACAAAGGACAGGAATATTTGGTATTCTGTAGCCATTAAATGTTCTTCAGGCCTCGTCTGGAGACTACTGAAATAATCAGAAACATGCAACCGATTAGATCAGAGTGCTTGCAGCAGAGAAAAGTCCATAGCCTTAGAGTAATTTGAACAAACCTGTAACTATCTTAAACTGTAACCAGTATTTCCATACAGCAGGGAATCACTGGTACCAGGGCTCCCCCAAAGTGGACAGAAAAGTCCTTGCTACAATCAGGATTAGAAAATGAGAATTTCTTGTTTATCAGACAATTATTCTGCCATTAGTGATGTCTGCTCTTTAAAATACTGTTCTGCTATGATAGATACTGGTACAGAGGCAGCTCAGAGTCTTAAGAGATAATGTGACATTTCATTTACAATAATAATGTTCGGCTTGACTGACATTTTTTTCATTTTCACCCTACCCAGCATATCATATACTTTGTGAAGTTTATTATTTCATACCTAATTCCGGATGTATCACAAAAGACCAAGAGCAAGGTCAAAAGAGAGAAGTACCTGACACAGAAACTCTTGCATGAGAATGATCTCAAAGTTGTAAAGAGAACCATGGGGAAAATAGCTCACAAAATTATCAAAGGAGTAGACAGCACTTTCCAACATAAAACTGAATAAGTACTTTTTTATATACAGAATAATAGTATCTAGTCAACTAATATCTGTCCAGATATTGCCAATAGCTAATTAAGCACTTCTGATCAATTCCCTTTACCAAACACTGTTTCTTGCAACAGTTACCTGCTCATTTACCTGTTTCCCTTGGACAAATGAAACCACTGTGACTCAGATAAGGGTTATCATTTTTTTAACACCTTTAGCAGGACTTTTTTTTTTCTTTTTTAACTTGAAGATAAAAAGTATTCATCTTCTTAAGACAATGCAGATGAATTCTCAAACACAGAGTGTTTTCCACTTCAGCCATCAGCTATTAGATTTCTTGTTTGACTTGAATAAAACCTTAGAACAAGAACAATTTGTTGTAAGATTACCATCATGGCTTCTGAAGAAGTTGCTAATGCAAACTACAAAATGAAGAGGAAAAACGAAACCGTGAAGGAAAGAAAAGGAAAATACAACTCAAAATCATGTTGTTAAGCCGTTGGAATTGACATAACAAGTGCTGTTGTGTGCTACAGTGAATTAGCTATGCATGCTGAGACTTAAATGGATAACAAGATATTTCAATTAATCATGGACTTGGATCACAAGAAGCAGCAGCATTGTAAGCCCATCCCGTTCATCAATCTCTGTGTAAACAGGAGTATTGCCTTTGAAATCAATGCATACAAACTGACTTTACAGCACTCTGAGTGAATAGAAAACTTGGGCGTTTTATCTTTCCCCAGCCAATGTAATTTCATTAGTTCACTTGCCCATTCTGCTCTGAATGACCACAGCCTTGAAGGTCTTCTACCTGTAACGATAATGAGTGTTAAAAGTCTTCTCACATACTAAATCAATATTTGTGGAGGGATGTCTTTTGCATTTCTCCCTCATCAGAGGCACCATGCTCTTCCCTGAGAGATTTTGATAGAGGAAGAATGTGGTGGACCTGATGTAACACAACATTGCCTGATAAAGTGAATGCTGACAATGTCATGAATCTCTCAAAAATTGATATTGGAATAAACCACTTAACATACCTTAACCATGGTATGAAGCTTTAAATAACTAGAAAGTTGCTAAAGGTATGAATGCATGTGCTAGAGCCATCAGTCATATTCAAATTAAACTGCAGATCTGCTTGACCATTTTGGCTCCAGTTGCAAACTGGGAGTTAGGGAATTACAGATGAAGCATCTATGTAGAGCTCTGCTTTGTTTCTGCAGCAGTGGTACTCCAGATTAACTTGCTTTATCTTTTTAACAGTTTTAGTGGACCAATTTCTACAAATTTAACTGTGTTAAAAAGTGAAAGTGTGCCTGCACTCTGCAAACCAGATGACTATTGCATTTGTAATTTTGTACTATTCTTAACTGTAACAGATATGCAGAATTTTTAGGCAGAATATTCATATGACTTTGTACAGAAACTAAGTAGCATTTATAAGATATATTTTATGCCATTAATAATCAGAAATAATCAAATGTCTGAATTTTTGTAGCAAAACTTCCAAATCCTGACTACTGTGTACTTCAAGCCTAATCTTTGAAACAGCCACATTTAAACCGGAAGGGGTAGCACATGAGGGAAGGCCTTTTGGCACCCACAATACACAAGCTTCCCTCAACAAGACTGCAGGAGTGCATGGAAGAATGTGAGAGAAAATCTTGGTTAGAAAGTTAAGGAAAAATGAAAGAAACAAACTCAGAGGCTTCCAAGAACTGCTTCCATTTCTGATACTGAAGGACTGAATTTTACTCACTTACTATAATGCCCAGACGAACACCACCTGAAGACAGAAGATGCAGGGCAGAAAAACAGATAGACTGTAATGATAAATGACAGTCAACCACAGCGGTGATGGAATCAGTGCTTGTTTGCACAGGGAATTTTACCCTTTCCCTTTTGTTTTTCATTTCTTTGGAATTGTAAGTCTTTAATTTACCAGGAGTCAAATATAAATTAGGTAGATGAACAAACACACAGAAATTTCTAAGCAAGACAGAATTTCATATCAAAATATATCCTTGAGATACTGGTTTGACCTTTTCCCCAGGACAGTTAGGCCTGGAAAGGACCACTTTAGGTCATCTGATCCACCTAGGGCAGTCTACCAAGAAACATGTCCAGATGGCTTTTTAATATCTGCAAGAATGGAGACTTCACAGCCTCCCTGGGCAACCTGTGCCAGTGCTCAGTCACCCTCATGGTGAAAAAATGTTCCTTGATGTTCCTGTGTTTCAGTTCGTGGGCTTTGCCTCTGGTCCTGCCAAACTTCTGTTTAGCCAAATTTTTGTCCAAAAAAAAAGTTTCATGGAACAGTTTTAGTGAAGTATTCAGGACTTCCCTGTGCAAAATATTTTTTGTTTAGAAAAGTCAATTACTTCCTTTCAAATTTGGATCTTTGGATTTTAGCTTCGAACTAGTCCTTCCTGATCTGAACTTGTGTTCAGCTGAGATATACCAGTCTCATACCCCCATAAGTGACCACAGTCCAGTGTGCCTTAGATACCTTTTCTGGTGTGGTGTTGAAGGGCTGGGGCAGCAAGGAGGTATCCTCGGCAGGGGAGGGGAGGGGAGGCGGCAAATTAAATTCATTAAATGGACCATTTTGTGGAATTATATGGTCTTATAGAAGCTTTTGTTGCTCTTTTTGAGAGGTAAAGTGACTAGGAAACAAAGGAATTGAGTTGCCTTGACTAGGGTCACACTGTGAGCAGTAGCGGAGCTTAAGGCTAATTTTCAGAAGTGCCTGTTCTTCTGCTCCTTGTTTGGTTCCTGTGGCCTCTGGGTTACACCTGTATACATCAGTTGGTAGCATTTCCTAAAGCAGAATTACTGAATTTGTATTCCTGTCTTTACAATAGATTAAAATCCATGCCACATCAGCAAAGCATGAATATTGTATCCAGTTCAGGGGTCCTCATTTCAGGAAGGACAGGCAACTGCTTGAAAGAGTGTAGTGCAGTGTCACAAAAATGATGAAGGGAGTGGAATATCTTTATGATGAGAGACTAAGTGAGCTGGGGCTCTTTAGTTTGGAGAGAAGGAGACTGAGGGGTGGCCTCATTAATGTTTATAAATATGTAAGGATAAGTACCAAGAGGATGGAGTCAGACTCTGCTCGGTGATGCCCACAAGGAGCAGTGGGAGGAAGTTCCATGGAAACATGAGGAAAAATGTTTTCAATGTGAGGGTGACAGAACACTGGAACAGGCTGCCCAGGGAGGTTGTGGAGTCTCCCTCTCTGGAGATATTCATGACCTACCTGGATGCATTCCTGTGTGATCTGGTATAGGTGATTCTGTTCTGGCAGTGGGGTTGGAGTGGATGATCTTTCAAGGTCCCTTTCAGCCCCTAACATTTTGTGATTCTGTGTATCTGCGACAGTCAGCTTTGAGTATACTTCTACCTTACCATTTTTGTTCAGATGAAAATTATGCTTTTGAAACTAGTCAGCCTCTTGTCCCCACTTTAAGGGTAGTGTTTCTCACCATAGACTAGGCTCTGGACAAATGGATTGGTTTAAACTGAACCGGAAGGCAGAGTTTAGATATGCACTTAATGGTCTCTGACAGGCACTTAATACAGAGAACCAAAATCAGAGCCAGAGCTGCATGAGCATCACCTACTCAAAACCACTTTTTGCTCAAGTGAATTGTTTCTGAAGTGCCACACTCCTTGCTAATGTAGCTGCAACATTTCATTTCAGAAGACATTATATGAGGAATTCAGTTTGATTTGCCGTATGCACAGTATTATTCACAGCACAGTTCTGAATGAAAGACAAGAAAAAAACAACAGAATGCCTAATAATTACATTTTAGTAGTTTGATTCAAGCTGTGTAATTTCTGTGGCCTCTACCTCCAACTCCTGAAATGTGCTCTGCTTGTACACAGGGAGTTCTGTGAAAGCATCAGAACAATGTGCTGTGGGGGCAGTTGCCAATATATGAGTATTTGTAGCTTTCTGTTTTTTTAGGCTAGGTCACTTCTATCATATTTAAAGAAGTGCTGGAAGTGAAAAATAACATTACTTTTAAAATATTAATCCATGTGACCGTGTTTTTTACACTTGATCTGTAGGCCAGACTCTTCCTTTGTACAGATCTGTTGAAATCAGGATGAATTTGGAACAATGACTGTTGAACTGCCTTAACAGGAACCATAAATTACAGACCATCACCACTGTTTTAGTCTTTGTATATTGATGAAATTCAGGATGTAAGAATGTATTTTTTAATTTTTTTTTTCTAAGAATGTTTGCTATTAGTTTCTGAATATTAAGAATTCTTTATATTTACTGCCATTAAATAAATTCTATTTTAAAAATCAATGCGCCCGATGTTGGTTAGCATTCTTTCTTTTCCATGAAGAACACCGCTGTTGCCAAATGCCACATTTAAATTCTTACAATGTCATCCCTGTCTAATTTCCATATTCTTTCTCTTTTTCAATCTTTTTCCATTAAACTGTTACTAGTACAGAAATTTATCTCCTGGTTTTTTTGCATCCCCTAGATGGAAGTCATTGCTTTCAACACCAAGTCAATGACAAGGGCCATTATGTTCTCATACAAATAAACAGTTTAGGTCTTTATACCCTTTTGCTTCTGTCATTATAAACCCTGTGTTATGTTTCAGAGTCATCATTTATTTCCTCGTGTGGATCTTGTCTGCAATGCTCCCACCTCCAGGCAGTCCACTCTCTCTCCCTGCCATACATCCATTCAACTAGCCATCAGTTCTCTTCTGCTTCTGCTCTACTCTTCCTTTCTACGTAGAGAAAATTCTTTTCTAAGACTAAGGAAGATTAGAGAGCAATTTTAAATAGAGACTTCCTTTGAATTGAGACATGTTTGTTTTATTCCCCAAGATCTGATTTTGGTAACCTTATGATAGTTGTGAAAGCAATTCACCACCACTTCCAACCAGTCTTCTGCTGACTAAGGGCTGTGTCATACAAATGCCAGTACCCAAGCTGTTCTACTGCTCTTGCAGCAATTTGGCAGAGTAAGAATGGTGCAAACTCTGTGATGAAGCATAGTAAAGGAATGTTAGGCATTGGAAGGGACAAGCAATTGTCCTACGAACAATATGATACAGTATCTTCAAAGGCCAAATCTGTATGAGAACAATGTGTTTTTTAAATTACTGACACATTCATATGTATCGGTGATATCCATACATATGTAGCAAAACTAGAAGTGGCTAGATTCGGATTGGATGTTAGGAAGAAGTTCTTCACCATGAGGGTGGTGAAATGCTGGAACAGGTTGCCCAGGGAGGTGGTGGAAGCCCCATCCCTGGAAGATCTTAAGGCCAGGCTGGATGTGGCTCTGAGCAACCCGATCTAGTGTGAGATGTCCTTGCCTACGGCAGGGGAGTTGGAACTACCCGATCCTTGAAGTCGCTTCCAGTCCTGCCAGTTCTGTGATTCAAAGAATGGGCTTCAATATTTTTCTACTTGCTACATAAATACCCAAATTATCATGTTACATCTGGTGGTGCCTGCTTAGTTTTAGTTCTTTCTGTCGCGGAGTGGATGAATTGCACTTAATTTGGATAGCAAATATGTGCCAGACGAAAGCAAGCTGTGCTCTGCTCCACCTCATCACTTTGTTCCACCTGCACATCACCAGAGATACCAGCAAAGGTATCAGCAATTCACACAAGTCTAGATTTTTATCTGGTGTGAGTAATTATCTTTTCTACTCTACTAAGTAAGTCTATTTCCTACACAAGGGAGCAGCACTGGTGGCTGCAAGCTTTAGTTTTATTTGCATTTATATGGACCTCAGCCATAGATCAGTAATAGGTACACAAAAGACTGAAAAAATATGGATTTAGTTAGTCATAGAAAAATACTCCACATAGCTTGGGGCAGTGCTTTCCTCATAAGAAAATAGCCTATCTTAATAGCCCTATAGTTGGAAACAAACTCTTTCCAGGAACATTGAAGAAATTTGTTTTTATTTACAACTGGGAAGTGCATCAAAACTAGAGCCTTTTTGAGTCTCTTCCCATAACGTTTTCTGCATTCTCCAATACAACTATCCTAAAAAACCAAAGCAAGTCACTGGGGTTAAAGTTACAGTTTATCGGTGAGCAATAATGCAAAGAAATTAGATCACTTCTCTTGCTTTGAGAATGGATTCATCAGGTCTCTGATTATTCCAGGAAGTCCTAGCACAGGGTGTGAAAATGCACATGTGAACATATATCCTCTGTCCATTTTCAAGCGCAGACACACATTCTCATGCTGATGGGTGTTCTGCCAGCTATAAAGAATGTAACTCCTGGCCTGGATTACATTACAAAATGCTCGCTCTGAATAAATAAAACAAGTCCTCCACCCAATTGTGTGAAGATATATTATTCTCTATGCACATGTAGGTTATAGTAATTTCCTAATTGGTGCTGACCAGGAGAGCGTGGAAGCATGAATCGCTGTGCTGGCATGGGCAGCTGTGCAGGCATGAGTGGTCATGGAGACATGGGTGGCTGTGCTGGAATGGGCAGCTGTGCAGGCATGAGTGATCATAGCCACACAGGTGGTTGTGCTGGCATAGGCAATCATATTGGCATGGGTGGCTGTGGTCACACTGCTGGCAGACAGGTCAGCGGAAAGTCATGCAGCATGGGAAGTGGGGTTAAAGCAGTGGGAGAAGCATCTCATCAGAATCAGCTTCTGGCCCAAGAAATCCACGAAAATGCAACAAATGTTCTTCTTGTCCCACAATTATTTTAATGAGTAAAAAAATGAATTTACCTGCCTGCCTGAAATGGTTATGCAGCTGAACAGTTAGAGCTGTGCCTTTAAGAGTCACCTGCGCAACTGAAACAGGCAGGGCTGGTCTTGGCACCTGGTCTGGTTCCTCTGAATCTCCCTATTCATAGGTAGCTATTGTACCTTGAGCTCAGGCTCCGCCTGAAGCCAACTGAATTGTTCACGTTCAGACATGGCCTCTGGGCTCTCATAACTTTAAATACATGGAAAATTACACAGACAGATAAAAACTGACAGTCAGTCCCTTAGTCGTCTTAAACGTAGTTTAGCAAAAAACACAGCATTGTTGTTTCTGAAACTGCCAAAATATCACCCGGTGGTCTCTGAAAATCCCAGGACAACATGGGAGTTTTGTGACAGCAGCCTGAAGAAGCCTGCTGTGAAGCTAGGGGCAGAGGTGACACCAGACAGAGGTATTTGCAGGTTTTCATCAGAGACAGAGGTCACGGGGGCAAGAGTGACAGTAGCCCCATGCCCAGTAGGGCAGCCCTCAGGTTGCAGCACTGACAGCCATGCCAAAGCAAGAGCTGAAAAGTTCTTGCCATGTCTGCTGTTAATTAGTAACTGCTTAGATCTGGGAAGGGCAAAATCTGGTCTACCTCTGGTGTGGTACTGGACTTGCAGGTTAACAATGGACCTGTTACAGCTCACAGCAGTTCTCTTTTAAAGACATACTAAAGTATTTTTTTCTTTTTTTTTTTTCTATTTCTGTTCCTTTTACATATATATATATAAATAAAATAGGTATGTATCATAAGTACATTGCATATTATAGCACTATTTTCACATATTACTACAAATAAAAGAAAAAGGCTGCATTTGTGCCCTCCATAACATAAAGCTTTTAATGTGAGGCATAAATATTTAAAAAAAAAAAAAAACAAACTGATTTTTTTCACTTGTCAGCCTGCTCCCATATTTTTACCCAGTGATCTATAAGGTGAGAAAAAATGCCACCATCCCCCAAGAGGAGCCATTATCAAATCCAGCAGCTAAAGTAATGACATCTTATTGACAGCACAGCAGAACAAACAATGTCTTATTGAAAGCTCCAGTGCTGGAGGATTTGGACTGTCTTCAGGACTTGAGACGAAGTAATGAAAACAGGTTTTGCTACAAAATCAAAGACAATGACTGTTGTAGTTCTCCAGTGGCCTTTAGCAGTCCCAGGCACATGGAAGATGTCCATAGCTCACTGAGGTATCACCCACACTACAAACTCAGTCAAGTGCTTACTACCGGAAGAATGCCCAAAGTATCAAACAGTTAAAGTACCACCTATGCTACCTGAGGGAACAATGATGGAGCTTTTTCACATGGATGGGCTTGGAAATAAAGGTTTATGTCATTCTTACAACCCAATTTACCCTTATCAGAGTCTAAAGTAAGTTATTTACTAATTTCTGTACCTCATCGTATTAATTGGGTTGGCTGCAGATATTTTTGACAAGCAAATATGCGTTGATGGTTTCGGTTTTGTTTTTCATGTCTGTGTATGATCTTATTAAAATTATTAACGTACCTTTGCTCTTTAGAGAGATTCTCCTTGTAGGCCTCTCTCAGCATCCTGTTGGTTAAGAAGAGATTTTTGCAAACCAGGTGTCAGAGTCAGCTACATGGTATGCATATGGCTCTATACAGATGAAAAAACAGTCAGACAGGAAAAGTAACTCTACCACTCAAATTCATCCAGGCAAAGGGGAAACAGAAATGCAAAAAACAGATATGGTGTAGAAGTGCACCTCACAGTTTCAACTAATTTAAGCCATTTCTGTCATAATTCAACCGCTTCCTGTGTACCCAAGCAACCTTTCCTGCACATTCTCTGCTATCACTCGTGTTCATTCATGTTCATCCTGGAGAAAAAGTTCAAGAGGCATAACTGGGAGAGATCCAGCTAAAATGCTACAAAGAGTGAATATTTTTCTGTCAGTTTAGCACTCTCAGACACCTTGTTGCAGGAAGAGATGGACACAATTGCTAATGCATAGAAAGAGTGGGGCGTTTCCCTAGGTGATCTCGCTTTGGCAGGGGAGTTGGACTTGATGATCTCTGGAGGTCCTTTCCCATGTCTAATGTTCTCTGATTCTCTGATTCTCTGATTGTGTCATGGCATGGCAGGCTAGGATGGCAGGATCCACTGGGATTGCTTTAAACTCTCATGGACCCATGTCCTGGCTGGGGAGGTGGAAAAGGCACCTTAGTGATTCTAACAGATATATAGTACTAAAATATTCCTGACTTCCTCTCTCCATGAATCTTCACTGTGTACTTTCATACAGCATTCCCAGGCCCTTTGTGAAGATGACTTAACTGACCAGCCCAGTAGAAAGTTATACCCATTTTAACTATTCAGTTTTATTCTGGATCAGCAAGCCAAACTGGCTGATTACAGATCTAGGCAGAATCAGTGCAAGGAGCACGTAGCCAGAAGCTGGGGGATCAGACCTGCTCTTTGAGGGCAAGAATGTATTACATCAACTGAGCCATCCTCAGCTGATGACCTCAGTGCTGGATGAGCTGTAGTTCTCACAGCTCCATTATATCATAGGAAAGTAACTTGGTTTGTAAATGCTTTTTACTCCTTGTCTTTATTTGTATGTTTATTAAGCCAATGCATCACATTTGTACAGCACATATATAATAGACTGCGAGAGATTGTGAACATACATTAATAAAGCACTTGATTTATCAGTATTAAATTTAAAAGACCTTAGACTAGATACAATTTTTATTATTGAGTAAACAAAGATTAATATTAAACCACGCCTGTGCTAGAACAGGAGTGAGCTATAAGTGGTGTCTTAACTTGTGAGTAGGCATCTTCAGAAGGCAGAGCTGAGACTAGAAAGGACATGAAAGGCGGTTGAATTCAAACATCTCGAGGAAGCTGAATGACCACCAAGACTTGGCCAAAAGGATGCTGGAGGACCTGGGAAGGCTTGTTCTCAGAAATTACTTCACAAATTGATGCTAACAATGGCAAACAGCTGGCTAAGGAAGACCAGTTCCATTTTTCAGATATCCCTCTTCAGTCAAAGCTAAATTCTCAGAAAAAGAAAATAAAATCTTAAATATTTATATAGTCCTTTTGAACAGAGAAAGGAGTTCTTACACTAAGCAGTCAGGACACTTCTAGTAGTTCTCCCATATTTGCTGGTGTAGGTCCTACATGAGTGTTAATGGCTCAGTACAACATCTGCCTCAGAGATCAATCTTGATTGAATAAGTAGGAGAAAAGCTGTGGATTCAGTCAGTCAGGTCCAAAGAGACAGTCTTCGATGTGATGTACAATAGGTTCTCCAACTCCCTCCTTCCCCAGCCAGAAATAGAATATAAGTGTGCCTCAACCTTGACTCGGAGGTGGACTGGTTTTCCCTCACCTGGATTCAAGACTGCCTTTTTTTGTGCATGTCTAATAAACACATTTCGATTTGTCTTGCTTTTATGAAAACTAGATATCAATTCACTCACTTCCATATCCCAAAATGAGTCATATTTGGGAAAAAATTCCAAAATCTTTGCTTCTCAGTGTTGCTTCTGGCTTTCACTNTTTTTTTTTTTTTTTTCCTATCTTTCTACTGTGACAAGAATGTCATCTCTTTCAACATAAACATCTTCAGTCTTTAAATACCAAAAGCCTCATCTGGCCTATCTATAATTAAGCTGTTATAGAGTAGCTTACTTTCATTTCACAAATAAGTATGATAGCTTAACAAGTACAAAAATCCACAAATTAATGTGTCACTCTTTGCATTGATTTCATTTATTCCTGTTGTCAGGCCTTAAATGGGATTATGACTTGAAAGGTCAGAGTATCATGTAGATAATTTTTTTGATTGTTCAGCAGTGGAAGAGTTAGAAAATTGTAACCACATAACCTGAAAAAGTAATTTACTACTTTACTTCATTTTTCAGTTCATAGACTCCTCAATCTAATGATTTATCCTCAGTTCTAGTATGTGAATGGAAACCTTACATCTGATTGCAGGAGTCTAATCAAATATTTTTTGCAGTTCTAACTGCAGGAACTTGAGATACATCACAGCTACTCTAGATGCAGACAAACAACCTTCCAAAGAAGAACTCTCATGTTCAGTACAGCCAAGTATGATGAATTCCTCCCTTTCTCCATCTGCTTTTTCTTCATCCAAACCACTGGAGTTGTTTGCACTCTACATTTCCAAAGCATCTTCCCTATCCACAGTACATTTCCATGAAGCAAAAAGTTCTCAAAAAGTCTCCAGAAATACACTTTGCAGAAAGATCAGAAAAGTAATCTTTGGTTTATTTTCCTTTTTGGATATGACAGACCCAAAGGGTCAAGGAATGTACTGCCTTCTAAGTCAATAAGGACCATCTCCATTTGGTCATGGCTAACCCAGATGTTGGCATGGATTTTTATTTTCATTACATAAAAAATGCAGAGAAGATAACTACAACTATTTGTGAGCTTCAGATTTATTGAAGAAAAAAAATAAATAGAAAATACATGAATTTACAAAACAAAGTAAATACAATAAAGGACACCAATGAACAGTCTAGTGAACAGTCCCATGTCTTGCCCTTCTCTAGAGGACTCCATATATAAGGTGACACATAAATACATGGTCCAAGACTGGGTTTTTTTTGCCTTTTCATTGTTAAAGTTGTATTATCAAATGTCTTAATGGAATGGTTGAGAAGACAAGCTGTACTTCTAGGGCGATACTCATCTTGGTACATGCATAAACCCAGGTGCCCCACGTTGCTGGGGTCGGGGCATTCCTCCAGCATGGCTGATGGCACCACCACTTAAAAGCACAATGAGAAAAATGAGCAATGAGGGCAGAGGGAGAGGCAAGACACAGGGCCAAGTTTCACCTAAATCAGCATGACAATCACATTTCTTTGCAGAACATTGTCCTTAACAGAGGTTGTTCTTAGCCTGATCTTTAATAAAGGGGATAATAGCTCATGAGAACAACAGTCACAGGAGATATTTCTAGTCAGCTTTTGTTCTTGTACTTGGCCAGTTTATGTGCAGCCTAAGGGTATAAATAGGGAGACTATAGAGGGGATTAACAGACTTTCTTTCCAGCAGGGCTCATGTGCCAAAGAGATGACTCTATTAGCATTATTTCCCCTGAAAGGTTTATTTCACTCAGAAACAGGCACAAAGGCACCAAACTCTTTCCTGAGGCCCCTTTTCTCCTCTGAAGACTAGGAGGCTTCAATTTCAGATCTAAATACTTCAGCATATACCCTTCCACCTGGGAGAACCCAACAAGATTTTCCACCTTCTATTTGCAGACCATCGCGAAAGACAAGGTTTCTGTGATGATTTTATACCTCTATAAACTTCACATCATGTACTTTCTAACCGTAACATTGTAACACTGAATATTATTTGATAACAGGATTTTGGTGATGGCTGTGGCCTTTCACTTTCCTGTGCTAAAGAGATGGCATATAAAAAATTTCCTATATAGTGTCACTTCAATGGAATTTCATAGATGATGGAGAAAATAGGGATTTAAAGACTAAGTCTCACTCTCCCAAGTTTTAGGGCTATGGAGTATAGACATCTATACCTGAGTAAGCCACCCTAGGATCCCTTTTTAATTAACAAAGGAAAAGTGTCACTTTTC
>VWYK01018167.1:0-15159 GCA_013399775.1 Semnornis frantzii | reverse complement strand
GCCCCTGTACACCTACTCACGGCAGGAGGAGGAAATGTGCATCCTTGCTCCTCTCTTACCTCCTCCTTCTCCTCCTCTTTCCTTCCAGCTCAGACCAGAAACAATATACTTTAGCCAAGAAGCTTTCTGAAAGGATTCATGTGTGTGTGTTAGCTTAATGATGAGGAGAGGAGAGAAAAAAAAAAAAAAGTCATGAAAGAGTTTTACCACATGAAAGATGTGAATAAGAAACAAATAAAGTTCATATTGAGCTATAGATCTCACAATGTGACAAGTAACGTAATTCTACAAAGTCCTAAGGCCAGAGTATTGCTGATAAAATATATCTGAGTCCATAACAAAGAGCCTAACAAACACCAGAGGCCTAAATTTTCCTAGCTTTGTTGTGTAAGTTGACTGAGTAGGTTTAGACCAGATATTAGGAAAAAAAATTTTCAGGGTCAGCCATCAGAATGGGCTGCCCAGGGAGGTGGGCGAGTCACCAACCCTGGATATGTTTAAAAGTCGTTTGGATGTGGTGTTTGGGGATATGGTTTAGGGTGAATTTTGTAGAGTAGGGTTATTGGTTGGACTTGATGATCCTGAGGGTCTTTTTCAACCTGAACGTTTCTGTGATTCTGTAAAATTAAAAACTCCAGCTTTTGTATGACCCTTTCCCATTCGTAACATTTATACAAGCTTTGAGACCATAGACCAGATGCTGATACCAGCTAGAACTGAAAATTTTAGTTGTCAGAAATTATTTTAAGATTGTTTTCCTTTCACTCATCATCTGATTTTCAGTGCTGTGTAACTGCTAAGAAGTGTGTTTGGGTTTTATCCTTGCTAGCCTAATCAATGCTTGATATGCTTACTATAACTTGTGGACAAGGTTCCATCAATCACTTCTGTATCATCAAGCAGTAAAAAAGNAGCTGGCTCAGCTCTAACCCTTGACATCAGTTAAGACATCTGATTGCTTTTGGATCTGGTATGTACCAAATGTGACCGAATCCCTTCTCAGGATTGTAAAAGACACNATTTAGGATTCATGTTTGCAAACCTAAGTGCTAGATGAAATTTTCAGTTGTCCTGGTTTAAGTTAGAACAAAACTAAATCTGTTCAGCAATTTTACTTTTCAGCTAAATCTCTTCCAAGTAACTGCACTTCCTGCAGTTAACAGGTTATTTCTGCAGGAAGTGCCTGCTTCCAGATACATCACATTCAGCATAAAGCTGAGGGATCACAAGGGTCAAGCTCTATTCTCTGCACCCAGCATTTGAAGAGGACTCTCTCTGTTCTGCCTTCAGTTCCAGCCCATGCATTCTTAAATGCTGTTCCAAAATCCAGCTCGTGAATCTCATTCCCGTGTACCACTGCATCAAATCTGGAACTTCCCCAGTATCAACATTGGCGGTGACGTGATTGCTGTCGGGGGATCAGGTTCAATATTATTTTTATTTGTATTTGCATACATTTAATTTCATTGCTATTATTTTTATTTAAGGAGGTTTTGTTTTGGTTTGTTTTTTTCCAAACCATAAGTCCCTTATTCCCTTTCTCTTCCCCATTGGGAAGGGAGATGGGTTAACCGCATCTGTCATTTGTTTAGCAGCTGGCTCAGCTCTAACCCTTGACATCAGTTAAGACATCTGATTGCTTTTGGATCTGGTATGTACCAAATGTGACCGAATCCCTTCTCAGGATTGTAAAAGACACAAAAAAAACCAAACCACAACACAATACACGAAGAATCT
The DNA here is from genome assembly GCA_013399775.1 of Semnornis frantzii. NCBI lineage: Eukaryota > Metazoa > Chordata > Aves > Piciformes > Ramphastidae > Semnornis > Semnornis frantzii. The sequence continues at coordinate 13,422 of VWYK01018167.1, read as the reverse complement.
TACCATTAAAAAAAACGTATTATATTTACATCAGTTACAAAAGTGTGCAATATTTTCTGATACATAGTTTACTTTTGTTACTGATTTTTTAGCTCAGAAACGAAAATAGTTGTAAGGTACTGCAAGAAATTAAGTACATGCTTACATTATTTTTAAAAGAGTGGAATTATTATAAAACTTGGGGGTCCTTTTCATTGTACAACCAGGCTAGTTTTATTAATACGAGGACAAGTATTCTCATAGTTTTGGCAATCCACAGGGTGCATGCAGAGGGAGAAGGCTGCCATATCCCACTCCTCCCAAAGGCATGCTGAGGATAAGGCTTGAGACCAGTGCATCAGCCAGCCATAACATTAGCTACTTGCATTTGGAAGCTATAAAAAAGCAGATGGGGAGTGGATTTTCCTCTTTATGAGATATCGCCATCTGAAAACGAGCTTCCAAACTCACCATTGCCAGCTTATGGCTGTTATGGTTTCGTATGTGAGTTTGGAGAGCCAGGAGTCCCAGCACTGGAAGGCTTTCTTCAGTAACTGCATTTCTTTGCTTCCCTGAGAAAGAAACTTGTCATGATCTCCCTGTTTTCCCTGGTAGAGGGTGGGAGCCCTGTCTGGCACCATCTCTGACATCCTACCTTTAGGCTTCTCTCCCTACGGTTTGCCCAACGTATCTGCAACACCCCTGAGCTGTTTCCATAGCCTTGTTCCAGCCCTGAGTGCCACCTTTGCAAGCCAGTTTTCTAACCACATTCTGCACCACTAAAAGGAATGGCTCTCTGGGATTTTTTTTCAGTCATCATGGACACAGCTGTCTGGGAATTTTCCAAAGACACCAATTTTTCTTCAGTAAAAATCAGTTCGTCAAAAGGGAAACTTCCCATGCAAACTACCCTAGGTGATCCTCTGCCTTTGCAGAGGAATTGGACTCAATCTCTGGAAGTCCCTTCCAACCTCTAAGGTTCTATGATTCTGTAATTCTGTGAAACCTCAAGCAGAAATTCATTGGTGGGGGTAGAAACTGATGAAAGTATAAAGGAACTGGGTGTTTTTTTTTCCTCTGGAAAAGGTGGGATTTCTGCTGAAGTTCTAAGGGACAGACATCCCTCATCTGCAAGAACCATTGACACAACAGTGTGCAACTTCATGTGGAAGAAGCAGCCTAAGGCTGAGTCTCCAAACTAGAATCCAAATTAGGAAGTTTTTCCCTGTGGCTGGAAAAGTAGGCAGTGCTGCTGTGCTGAGGAGCTAAGTGGCTCCCAAAGGAGCTGGGGACAAGCAAAGCAGCTTAGAAGACTAGGAGTCTCCCAGTCTAGAAACGTCTTGGGTGCAAAGACAGTCCCATGTTGCCTGTCCAGCTCTGATTCTCTCACAATGCCTCATTCAAAGCCTTCTCCAAGCTGTGCAATGGCTCTGTCACCTCACCCAGCCTATGCTAGGACTCAAAACAGCAGCAAAACTAAAAACAGAAGAGTGGATAGGCCCACTTTATTTCCAGGGCTGCTGAAACATTGGTTGAACACATACACTTACCAACAGCTGTCCTGAGATGGAGACAACCTCTCCTCTGCCCTTGGGTCTGACCTTGCTTAGCAAGGCACATTTTGGGGCCTTGGTTGTGGAAAAGTAGGCTAAAGCATGAAAGATACCACTTGCAAATAACACACAACACATATTGAATGCATATCTCTCATTTGTGCAGTAATGAATTAGGAGATTTTAAAGGGACTTACTCCAAAATGGGACTTAAAAGTACTTAATCTTACTCACCCAGGGGCAGGTGCTGCCACCTTCATCCAAATTCAAAACTGATGAGAGACTTTGTTGCTCTTCCACACCTTTGTGATCTGTTTCTCAGAAACATCCCTCTAGGAATAGTAAATGTTAATTTAATAGGCTGTTTCCTCCTTTTACTGGCTAAATGCAATGCAATTTACTTGTGTGAGGGATTAGGAGAGCAATTCCTCCTTGTGTGAAGCCAAGCCTCTAAGTCACATACCACTCCACTCTTCATCTAAAGGTGCAGTATTGAAGTTTCAAAAGACAGGGTGAAGAAGAGCAAGGCAGCAACTGAATCATTTTTCTGTACTCGTTTATCTACTGTAATTCTGATTCTAGGTCCTCCTTTTTAGTGAATTTACCCTCTCTCAGCTCCCAGTACTTCCTCCTTTTAGCTCAAGTGAAAAGCAGCTTTAATAAAGTTCAGAATTGCCTACACATCAGAGGCAAATCTGCTGTTAACTGTCACAGTACTCCCAAATTACAGAGCTCTGGTGACAGCAGGGCAAGCCCTGTTGGCAGCTGTTCCCTAGGGGTACTCAAGGAACCCTACTGCTGGAGACCCCACTGCTCCAGTTAATAGCAAGCAGACACGGGTGCCTTCCCACATTTCAGCAATCCAGCCCCGTTGTCCAACAAGCTACAAGTCTCAGATTTGTCCATTTAAGCACCCACCAAGGCAATAATGAAGTTATGTAAGCAGCTGACTTCTGCCCTATGGGACAGAGGCTGTTGTGATGTGATCTAATAGAAGGCCTATTTCTAAAATGCAGCGTGTGTTGAAAATGGGCAGCAAAACAATGCTGTTAGTGAAGGTATTAAATAGTCTTTCAGCTGACTATTAAACTGTATGGAGTGGAATAATGATGAGGGCATTTCACAACCGAGGCAGCACGAGTTACATTATAAATTTCAATATGCTGCCATGCTACACGAGTTAGGTTAAATTATTTTTCCTCTATTTGAACTTATCAGCTGTTCCCTCTTTCTTTAAACAGGACACTCTCCCATGCAAAATCATTAAAACTCTATTTACATGAAAAGGCAAACCACTTTGAATGTTAATAAAATACAAATACAAATTGTTACACTTGTCTTCCTTCTTTTTTACTTTTTTTTCTTTTTTTTTTTTTCAGCCAGACACATTTCGCGAGGTTGGCGGGTGTGGTAGGAGCAGTCAATAGGCATCCCTCCTCACTTGCAGCAATCCAGGGCAGTTTTCTAATGCCATTGTAAAAATAATTTGGCAGATAGCTTTAGAAATTAACCTTTACATCCATCTTCTGAAGAATGGCTTAGGAATTTTTCAAGGTGGGAGAATCTCACAGGATGTGAATATGATTATACCATGGATTCTGTCCTTTGCCTGCTCTCGAGAAAAGCTAAAAGCAAATGAGTTTCACTCTAGAATAGAAGCTTTCAATACAAATTAAGATATACAAACACTAAATTTCAGAAGTTCACCTGAAAAAATACTATGATTGTTATGTGACGGTATTACTTTTACGTTTGACTTTTCAAATGATCTCTCAGTTCTTCACGTACGTTAAAATCTGGCAGCCTCATAGTGCCAAGTATTCTCAGAGTCAGTCAGCAACAAGCTCATTGTAGTGCTTTAGGTTATACAAACCTGCTGTTTTGTTCTCTTTTGTTTTCTGGGTGTTAGGAATGCAATTCCTTTGCATAGTCTTCTGCTCTGATATTACTTTTGTCCACATATATACTCAGTTTTCACATAACCATCCCAAATTCTGCCAATTAGGACTGCCTAAATTCCTTAGATGAACTCACCCAAGTCACTATAATGCAAAGTGCAAAGGCCTTGAGAACACAAAAAGGTGCAGCCACAGAAGGCTATTGGATAAAGCATCCCGGCATCTGATTTACATCTGCTATCTCTCCCCAAAGCACCTTTAATGAGTATACAAACCATTTCAAGTGAAATGACAGTAATTAGGTCAGAAAAATGAGAATAAAAAAAATAGAACAGAAATACAGAAAAAATCATATAGTAAAGGGAATTTTAAAAATAATGAAAGGAAACGTGTTTGCAGAGTGCATCACATCCAGCTTTGAACTTGAAGGGTGCCCCAGTTTTCGCAAAGAGCTCACCCACAGCCTCAGCCATCGCTGGAGTCAGGCAGAAGCAGCTGGGGGAATTGCTGCAGCTGAGCCTTTTGATATCAAAAGTAAAGACACCATGCAGGTGGAAAAAAAGGGAGTCCCTTACACACCTACAATCTATTCTTTTGGGGGGGGAAGTTGTCGATGCCATGTGTGAAGTGATAAGCAATAGTAAAGTTGTGTCAGGGGCTCTACGCTACATATTTCAGCCAAAAATATTAAAAAACAATAATCAAAGAAGGCTTCATAACATCAGGTAAGGCAGTACAGAGGCTAGTCTGGTAGGTTTTTTTCTTCCCATGAATGCCTAACTTTTTTTTCTTGCTTTGAAAAGTAAATGCTTTGAAAACTTTAAAATGCAGGAGATTTAGGAATAAAATTCTGCTTAGCAGCTGTTAACAAGAATGATCAGTGTAAATCCCTTCCTACCAAAACAAGAATAAACTCCTGGAATTCAAACACTCTCTAAAGAAAAAAGAGAACTTACAAAGAAAAGCCCCAGAGGCTCAGATCTCTCAGCAGGGAGGCTGGGAGCAGGGATTCACTGCCATCTCCAGAGCTCAGTCCCTGCAAGCAGGCTCTGATGTCTGGGCGACTTCCTTGGTCTTTCTCATGTCCCAAATGACCAGGTTTCTCTCTGCAGCCACTTCTCTGGGTGTGTGCCAGGCAGTAAGGGACTAGCCAGGGTACACAGTAGCCATCCCAGGCACAAGAGTTGCATTTTTACAATTTCTGGGACTTGTTATATTAGAAACCCAGGTGTGTTGTAAGTGAACCAGCAAGCAAAAGGCAAGGATGTAGGGCTCTCTATCCTCACTGCAGCTGAAGCTGTGCTGCACACAGCAAAAAATTAAAAATTCATAGAATGAAGCACAGTGACACAAAATTGAATTTACTGAGAAAGGCCAGCTCTGTCATTGACTGCTTAGGGAACTTGTTTGAGTGAGTCCTCAGAGATTGTTATGATGGTTGTCTCCTACTAAGCACAAAGGCAGTCTCATGATATCTCACCACCACACCTAGAGCTGCCAAACACCAACTGAACTGTGGTAAGTGATTATGTTTCTGCTGCCAGTTACTGCAAATGCACAAGAAACCCTGTTTGCACTGACCCACTTTCAACCCTCTGTGAGATATTGCTCTTCTCAGATGGTGCAGGATAATGGGTTGACTCAGGCAGCCAACTCCCCAGTGTGGCTCAGACATCTCAGCCTTACCTTTCCCTAGGAAGCACACTCTCTTCCTCTCCTTGCACATCCCTCTCTCCTGTCCAGGCAACCACACATCCCATAGGAGCAGCTGGGAGTCTTCCCATGTGCTGGCATAGGCTTTCAGTAAGCAAGAGGAGATTAATGGACATACCTTTCCTCAGCAAAAGCAGTTGAGGCCAGGTCTCTTGTTTCTCAACTACATGTTATAACCCTGTATCATGAAACAGGGTACTCCTAGATGTAAAAGAGTGAGCAAGTCCATATTTTGTTCTTGGAAAGCAAGAAAGCACCAGCAAAGCAAAAGATGCCTATTCAGTCCATAAACTGTCAAATTGCTTATCCAAAGAAAAGCCACTTAATGTATAATACAGAAGCACTGGCACAGAAGCAATACCTCATCTAGCCCTGCTGCGTGCTCCAACAATCAGGCACACTGCTCTGGGGTCTCTTGGAACAGATGTATATTTCAGAGAGATTGGACTAGTCGCAGACAGGAAGGCTGGATCTCCCAATGCTCATCACCTACCTGCTTATCAGAGTAATTGTAGATGCATTTTCAGGTAGGAAAGATCCCAACTCTAAGCCCTAAGCTGAATGTCTTGCCACTAAAAGCAGCACCTATCCATTACTCACTTGAGCTACAGTCAGTTCCCTTTGCCAGCCCATCAGATGACTTCTCCTGTCTTTTTGTCCTGTTAAGGTTTTGCCTGCATGGTGAGTCAGATCAACAGAGCCTAAGGCAAACACCAACACTAGGCAGGAAGCAGAGGCAGGAATGGCAGGGTTCAGAATACTCCTTCAGCAGCAATGAGCTGCTAGAAAAGTTCAAGATGTGACATGGAATTTTACCCTACTTCCATTTATGCTTCTCAAATTTTAATGACTTTAATGTCACATTAGTCCTTAACTGGTCTGGAAAGGCAGTAGGTGGTCTTCTCAACCATAGGAATGAGCCGTAACTAAGAAAGGATGGAATGTGAAATGGCACAGGAGGATCTCTTTTAAAAGCACTGCCCTAAAATGAAATTATTTGCAAAAACTTCTCTTCCGGACAACACAGAGCTGGTTTAAAAGTCAAAGAATGAATTATTTCCCTATTGGGGAAGAAATTAATTGTTACAGATTGTGTCCTTATGGTGCTGATGCTGGCAGATGCAGACCCGGAAATGGCAGAAGTGACAGCCATGGCCCGTCTCACCTTGTCCATCCCACCCTGACAGCAGGCAGAAGGTCAGCGCTAGACATTATGAGATCTCATGCATTAAGCAGAGGTAGCATAATGAATGTGCTACATTAGGGTTTCTCCTAAGCTCCAATTGATGTAAGCTGTTGAAAACACACTAGCACACCTGTTAGCAGTAACCTGGGCCAGATTTACAGCAAGAGGCTGTGAGGGCAACAGCCCTCTAATTGCCACTACCCTGCCAGGTTCACAAGATGCAGAAACCAGCATGTAGCCTCTCCCAGCATACACAGCTGCACACAGCTTCACAAGCAACTCTTAAAACCCAGGAAAAGTCTTGCTGCAAAGTACAATCTCTCCAAGCATTGTTGTATGGCTCCCTGGATGTTTGTGTATTATGTGTAAAAGTACCTCCATTTCCTCTGCTTTGGAATATTCTATGACTTTCTGTGTCTACCTCTCATTTCATGGGTAAGAACAGGGACAAGAGCTACTCCTATAGCAATGGTTTTCAGCCATTATACCCCAAAAGGAAAAAGAGGCACAGGATAGAGCCCAACTGTGCAGCGAGAAGGTGAGGAGAGGCAGGTAGCAGCAGCTTAACTTGATTTTGTTGCCATGGACCTCTAAAGGTCCTTTAGAAGATCACAAGGGTATGAGAATGAGTCCTTCTAGACTATTTATTATTTTGTCTCCATTTTTATGACTCCTTTTTATTTGTCTCATCTCAAAGGGAAACAACACCAACATTATCAATCTCCCTTGATATGAGAGTTTTTCTCTACTCCAATCATGTTTGTCACCCTTCCCTGAACTCTTTTTAATTGTCTTCTTATTACTTTGAACAAAGATGGATGGAACAGCAGAAGCAGTTCCTTAGCCACACGACTTGTGAACTGCAGAAAAACAGGTCAAGGCTAGACTGAACTCTGGAAGGGCTCTGTCATGGTCAGTGGAGTTACCTCAGGAATGAGCATACTCCTCTTCAGTTAAGTTCCTCGCCAAATTCGGTGTCCTTAGTGTTCAGACTGCGAAAAGCAACTGTTGCTGACAACAGGCTGTCTGCAGTGCATGCAACTGAAATCACATAGAATGTGTTCTGATCTGGAAATGTGGATACACATGAGCTGGATTAAGCATTTTAGCAAAATCGTGCTGAAACTTGTCTACAGAGTCACAACATCTGACCATTGAAAATATCTGGTCACCTCAGACTCCTCCTCACATCACTGCCAAAAGGGACAAAAAACCCACTACCAATTCATTAGGCATTTGTCTTTTGTTTCCATGGCTTGTATCATCTAGGGTTATTCTCCCTACGGTGATGTTTCTTTGTTCTTGTTTTTACTAAATCCTTCATTTAGCTGAATCAATCAGTAGCATAAATTAACAATGCCCTACCCAGAATGTGCTGCTTTTCACTTCCATTTCAAATTGCCTTGTTTTGACATTATGCTCAAGAGTAAATAGGAGACCTTGATATTCTATAATGTTTATTATTTTGTGCATCTTTCGCTCCATGTTGACTCTATTCATGCATTTTTTTTTTTATCTGATTTCTGAATCAAGCAGCTGTGATCCCTCAATCTTTCTCTACACAGGAGTATTTCCAGGCTTTTACATGATGCCTGTTGGTGTGGCAAGATTCTACTTTGTCCAAATACTCTGTAACATAAAGGAAAACTGATGCAATAAAACCAACCTTCCATTGACTACAATGATTACCTCTGTGTATGTTCACAGAGTTCAGTGACTTTCAATGATGAATGCAAATTTGGACCAGCAACTTGAGTGGTGACATCCATCCTACAACCCTATAGCCCTCGCAATGATTGATCTAATCCCACATGATCTGACAGATTGTTTTGGTTGGAAAAAGACCTTTAAGATCATTGAGTCCCACCAAGTCTGGTGCTAAACCATGTCCCTTACAATGACATCTATGCCTCTTTTAAACGCTTCTAGGGATGGTAATACTACCACCTCCCTAGAGAGCCTATTCCAGTATTTGATAACCCTTTCAGCAGTTTCTTTTAATGTGCAATCTAAACCTCCCATGGTGGAACTTGAGGCTGTTTCCACTCATCCTATCACTTCTTGCTAGGTAGAATAGGACACCTATCTCTCTACAACATCCTTTCAGGTTCTTCCAACCCTCCTCAGCTTCTGGAGTGTTTTTCATCCATCTGCTTAAGGGTACTGTAGGAAAAGAAAAAAAAAATAAAAAGAAAAAGAAGGAGGCACAATCAGATGAAATTAACTGAGATGAGCCACATAACAGGCCAGTGCTGGAAGAATCCATTACTGGTCTATCTCACAGTAGCACCTTCATGCCCTAGGCCTGCAAGATTTTCCCTCAGGCAGAGGTTTTCAACCTGACAGTGACTATAATTGCTCTCTGTATTAAAGTTGCACAGCACAGTATGGTGATTTGTATTCTGAAGACATCTGAAGAGTCAGTATTAATAGAGAAACAGCAGCAAATGCCAAAGCACATGTCTACTGATGTGTATGTTAGTGTCAAGCTAAGAGAGCTCCACAAACTTGAAAGTCTTCATCAAGAACTAAACCAAAAGGCTGACAGTAGCCCAGTTTCACAGAAGGTTTTACGAACCCCTGCAGAACACCTAATCACCAGCTGTAATGACAGCCACCATGCACCACTCCTGTCTGCACCAGAGCACCCACATCCTTCACCACCTTGGGACTGGGCTGAGCAAGGCTCAAGAGCTGGCCTCCTTCTCTACCAAGGCAAAGGGCTGCACAGACACAACCTGCTGGTTCCCAGCTGGACTCAGCTAAATGTGTGTCACGAATCTCTCTCTAAGACTTGCAGTCAAACACAGCCAAAGAGATATTCATGAAATCTCACTTTAAATCCCATTCCATTTAAAAAATGCTGTCCCCTTGAGATTTTTTTTTTCAGTACTTGCAAACCTGCCAGGTTTTTTAATATATAAATAGGAACATCTAGTTAGAAAACAGGGACACGATTCTAACTCTATCAAAATACATCTGATAGAGCTTTTAGAAGAAAAAGAATTGAAAAGATTCACTGCTTTTAAAGAGCAGTTAAAGCCTATCTTTCATTATAGCAAGACCTAAGAGGAATGGTTTTGATCTCTCAATATTATTGGAGCAAAGGCAGTTAATACCCACTTCTAGAGTAGCAGCATTAGCTTTTGTACAGAATTCTTTAAATGACTTTCAGGACCATTAAAGTCAATTGTAAAACACAAATGCATTTACCTAACCAGAATTTCCCCAGCAGATCAGTCCACAAAAGGCTTTAGATGTTGCAATACGAAGTGTTAAAATTCTGAACTTTTGGTGCTTTTGGCCAGCTTCAACCCATTAACTTTGGTAACCTTAGCAAGTGGGAAAAAAAAAAAAAAAAAATAAAAATCTTGCTGAGCTCCTCTGAAGTCAGTGCAGAACACCAGGCAACAATTCATGCTGACTGTTACATGGGATCTTGGTCCTCACAGAAGTATTCAGTCCTGCATAACATACCTAGTTTCCCTGTTAAAATATGTGGAGACATCCTCATGCCTCTGAATGAGATACAGGAAATTATCCAAATAACAATGCCATTTTTATAATAACACAAGAAATTAATTGTCCTGCTGTCTACATACCACTCACCATGGAATACTGACATAGCATGTTTGCCAAATAGGATAAATAAAGAGGGTTTTATTTAGTGGCCTGAAGAATAAAGCTCAAAATGGGCAGATCTGTTTTAAAAACAAAAATATACTACTAGGAGACAAGATCATGTCACCTATGAGATTAGTAACTAAACTCGTGTGCAGCACTGGGAAGAGGCTAGACAAAATAGTATGGGGACCACCACTGATGGATGGAAAAATCATGTAGTTTAAGCAAGGTAGCAGCTAAAGGAAAATTAAATATCATTATAAAGCCATGGGGGGGAAAATGGGATGAATAAATCCTGCCCCCACCCCTCAAACCTAAGAACACAGAAAATAGAAAAATTGTAGAAAGAATAAGAGCCACCAAGGTCAGCAGACAGAAGCAAAGCATTTTCATGTATTTGTGAACTGGAAAAGAACAATCTTCTTTTAATTTAGATCCACTAAAGTTGTTTGGGTTTTGTTTTTTGGGTTTTTTTCTGATTGCAGAGCAGTACAAAACTCTTTTGCGCAATATATTCCTTATTAATCTCGCATAGAAACTACACATGCACTTAATATGTATATAAACATATTTTATAATAAGGTTAGTCATTCCTTAACTTCATAGCGAAAATGAAAATTACATGGCTTTCAATAATGAAGAGGAGAATCACTTTCAGGTTAATGAGAAGGTTTGTCTGATTAACCTCCACAGTCAATGACTTGTAATGGTCCATTGGTCATCCATGCCTAAGCAGTGCTGCCAAATGGATTCAATCCGTGCCTGAACTTGTATTTATAGAAACAATTACAGGCCACTAAAAATTTTGAACCATGTGTCAGCCAATTAACATCAAGAAAATCATGTTTAGAGTATTCATATACCTAAAGATGCAATCTGCACGACTGAGTTAGAGTTTACAATCTAACTGGTATTATGTAACCCAGGTGAGAATTGAGTCATATGAGGAAAGAGGGTCACAAGCAATAAAATAATCTCCAGATATTTTAACATGTTGATAAAAATGCTTCTGTGTAGTTGTGACTAAAATATAATAGTGCTTAGCAACTGGAAAATCGTATTCCTGTTTGTAAAATCAGTTGTAGGTCTTGATGCAGTTAGAAGCAATGAGAAAGTAGCTGCATTATTAAAACCTCTTGTGCTGTGATGGAACAAGGGCTGGAGTTTGAGAAGCCAAAATGTGGAAGTAAGAAACTTCATTCCCTCTGTTACTGCTGTGGTTAAATTGTCATCACGGAAGAGTTTCCTTTTCCAGTATCTCTTCCAGAGATAAATGCAAGTGTCCTTTTTCTGAAGCTACCAAGTAAATACCTGAAATGCCATTAACTCTGCTTTTAAAAATAAAAGCAAAACCCACAATGCACAGGCGGAAGTCAGGTGTTGGACTACAGTCTTCCAGGTACTCAAAGGCATTGTTCTGGGAAAAGATGTGTGAAACCTTTTAGGATTCTTGTTGTCACACTTGGGGTCATAAATCAAGCACTAGCTGCCAGAAGTTAAGAGCTGTTGATGTAGGTGGATTATGATGCAAATTCTTCAGTAATAGTTGTTGAACTTTTCTTTGAAACATATGGTATTGGCCTCTGCGCAAGAAATGGTAATGGACTCAGCCTAATAGTCTGGTAAAATATGGCAATTCTTCCTATGATAATTAAGAGAGCAAGAACAACAATTCATTATTGGATAACTTGATTTTTCTCCTTATGAACCATCACAAAGAAAGGTCCAACGTTTCAGATATGGCTATTATTCCAAAGTAGATGTGGTTCGCTCTACAGAAATCTCCCAGAGATTAGAGGGCTCATTAAGATCAACATTTTGAGAATAAAGACTGCGTTAGTAGGCCAGATGTTGTTTCAGACTTCAGTCAGGGTCATATCTGCATTAAACAAAAACATCAGAAGAAAATTTGAAAACATAAAATATTACAAATGATGGAAAACTAAATTCTGGCACAAAACCCCATAAATTATGGGGTTCATGCATACTTATGAGGCAAAGTTGCAAAAGATTAAGTGATTATAAAATTGAATCATAGCATGTGTTAAGTTTCAAGTGCCATCTATTCAGCCTTGAGAATTTTTTTTTTGCCAGAAGCCTAGGCAAAGGACAGACCCTGCCACTCACCTTGCATTGCTGTGCTCTCCAAGGGCAGATTTTGGCTTTTGGTATCAGGGATACACCCTCCTCACCCATAGCCCCATGGGTCTAGCAGCTGTACTGAGGGAAGCATCCATCCAACAAGTTGGTTTTTCAGCACACCTTTTCTGATTATTTTTCACTAATTGTGTTGTTGAACTTCCTCTCAGGAAGTTCCTCTCTTTTGTGAACACTATTAACTCAACTAATTTAAAAATGGAAGGTGTTTCTTTCCATTTTGATAGATTCTAAAACCAGCATGGAAAGGAAGGATACTAGAGCACAAACACCTCTGCTGTTTACATTCAGCCACCTCAGACTAACAGAAATTATTCTCTTTCTCATTACCTAATAGATAGATTGAGAGCAAAAATGGACAAACTCCATGTCTTTCAGAGCAACCAGAGAATGTGCACCCACTGTAGGTCACTGCCTCACAAATTTGCTAAGAAGAGAGTATTGTTCTTCTTTTACAACACAAAAAGAAAATATTTTATCAATACAAACAATATATAGGAGAAATCCCTAGGAGACAAGTAAAAAATATGTTCTGGTAAATGAAAGGTAAAATCTTAACGAGGCAGGTCAGAAAAAAAAAGTTTTCAGAGACAATTGGCTAAAGCAAACAAAAGTAGATAAACGTTTCTCAAACATGCTTTGAGCTGGCAGCCTGTCAGGGAATCGATAAGGTCCACAGGGCTTCCAGAAAGAAAGAAGATAATTGGCCTCCATAACCACAAAAAAAGAATCTTAGGGAGATTCCCATTGCATGGGCATTCCTGGTGAGAACAAATAGGCGTGGCTCAAATACAGTAGGAGAATATTTAGGACAGATCAGCAAATCAGCAGGAGCATATCACATTTCCCCGGGGCTGTAAAAGAACTGCTCACTGCAGTGTACAACCCTCCACATAAAAGGTGTTAAGGGAATAAAAAGGCAGATGTGATCACAGTTTTGATGTTTGGAGATCCACAGACCTGTAATTCTGATTTGGGAACACTGGCCTAGGAAAATTCAGATAAAGTGTTGAACTAAGAGACCAACTGAGCAAATGCAATACAATTGAAAAATAAACAGTCTGACTTCTGCAAGGAGAAAATCTGACTTCTGCAAGGAGAAAATCTCACTTCATAATTCATTGAGCTCCTTGGAAAGGCAGTCAGAGCACATGCTGCAGTGGTGCTATCCATGCAGCACACTTTTGTTCCCAAAAGCTTGTAATAAGGTGCCTTCCAAAAGGTTTTTAAACAAACAAAGGTCTTCTAATAAAAAAGAAAGGGTAGGGACAAAAGAACTTTTGTTGTTGTTGTCCTTTAAAAAACAAACAAA
>VWYK01018165.1:0-13456 GCA_013399775.1 Semnornis frantzii | reverse complement strand
GGTCTCACCAGTGCTGAGTAGAGAAGGAAAATCACCTCTCCACTCATGCTGGCTACACTGTTTCTAACACAGGTGAGAATGCCGTTGGCCTTCTTGGCCACTTCTGCACACTGCTGGTTCATACTGAGCTGTCTGTCAGCCAATACCTCTAGGTCCTTTTCTGCAGGGAGCTTTCCCCGCTCGTCCCCAAGTCTGTTGTGACCCAAGCGCAGAACCCAGCACTTGGCCTAGTTGAAACTCTCATACAACTGGCTTCAGCCAGCCCATCAATCCAGCTTGTACAGGTCCCTCTGTTGTGCCCTTCTACCCTCAAACAAATCAACACTCCGACATACTTATGTCTATATAAAGAACACTACATATATATATATATGGGGATTTTTGTAGTTTAATCCAGAATAACTTCCATCTGAGCCCTCAGCAAGGGCTTTGTCCAGAAGCAGCTCAGTGATACTATGATTAAAGAACCTCTGTTAATTTCATCTTCTCTTCCATGTCCTTCAATGTCTGTATCCAAGAATCTGACAGCATGAGTCTTAGAAAGGCAGGCTTTTGAAAAAAACACGGGCCAAAGCCTCTGAATCTCCTGTGCCTATGCTAGAGATGTGAGCAACACAGGAGTGCTCAAGAGCTGCACATTCCTGTGGGATTAAACCTGGATACCCTAGTGGCTTCTGAGAGAAGGTATATTAGTTTCTTCCTCTTTTTCAGGGAAATATAAATTATAGTCTTAGTCTCACCTTTCACCATTTTCAGTTACCCCCCTATATAGTACAATTGCAGCAAGGTTAAAATGACCTAATGATTGCATTAGTTTCCACAAAACTTTTCACTCCTCTCCAACCTCTATGCATAGCAGGGACTAGTGAAGGACAGGAAGAAAAGGAAAAAGAATGCCTGAATATAGGTAGTCATACCCAGCCCAGCTGTTGTTAATAATAATTTTCCGAGTGCTAGCACTGGATGAGCCATTTGTCACGAATGATTTATTTAATGAAATTAGCTCTCTCTTTCACTCCTTGCAAACTTTCCCTGCAAAATGAAGGAGACATTCAAGTTGTTCATTATGTATATAGGCCCAGGCGATTGTTTCTCTCCTCAAGCATGAGACTATGGATTAGTGGCACACCAAGGTGCAAGTGTTCAATGGAGGCTAATGATTCTGAATGCTTCGCTTTTCACCTGTCCTGTTTGGACTGACAGATCATGGCACTGCTATTCAGCAGGTAAAAGCCCAAATCATTGTGAAAAATTGTCCCTTAAGGGATACCTTGGTAGCTCATGCAAAATCACTAATTGCTTCTGAAGATCTATCCCAGTTTCTATTCATTATATGTCATTGCTTCAGTGGCATTGCAAATATTATAAATCCATGACTGAATCTCTGCAAAATGGAGACTTGTTAGCCACTAATTAATGAAAAATAAAGCTGCCCTCTTTATGCATGGAAAGAGGCATTAAAACAGATAACATTGTCTCTCTTCTGACTATGTGGTCTGAAGTGGAACATCTATTAAGTGGAGAGTTTTGCTAAAATGCCTCCCACCTACCATCCTTTTTTTTTTTCCCTTTGTCTTTAGTTTGCCTTGAGGTTTCTAAACGCTGTAAGGCACACATTGGGCTTTGACCTCAGCTGGGACTCACAGTCCTTATCACAGTATGTTCCCATTAGTTAGTCAGCTGTACCCTAAGGTATTCTGTGACAACTAACTGTCCAGAGACCTTTTAGGAGTGTCTTCATTCTGATTTGTGTAGCTTCAAAACAGGGTAAAAAAACTGTATCGTTTAGTTTGCATATGAGTTCTCTCTTCCAGACAGATTGTAGTTGATTAGATCACAGGAATAGGTTTTGCATTTATGCCAGCATCTCCTGAAGTCTGTCATTCCTTTGGACACTGATTGACTGCTGCTTCTGGGACAAGAAATGTGCCAGGATTATACTGCATTTTAGTAAAAAATACAGTATTGGTCAGGGACAATCGTGGCTGGCCCAGCTGGAGCTGATCACTGTGTTTGGTGGGCAAGTAGCACAGAAGACAGACCAACGGACAGTGTCTTCTATGACCTGTGACCCTGTCCTGAACTGCAATGTACAACAACACCACCAGGGAGGACTGTGCCCCATTTACTGCCTGTTGAAGTCACTAGGTAATTGTAGCCATAGCTACTTGTACTATTATTTAATCAGATTATTAATCTTTTAAATCCAGTAGCTGTATCTGGCTGTGATTGACACAAGTATCTTCACAGACAGACAAGATAATGTAATGAAAGCCATAATACCATCAGAGAGTGGTAAAATAATGTAGGGAAAGGCAATGGAGAGGAAGAGGTGATTTTAGTTCTTTGTCTTCCAATAATCATTGCACAGCTTGACATCTGATTTCTTTTACCCTAATCTCAGCATGCATCTCAAAAATGCTACTGGCCATCAGATTATCCCAGCAGATCATTAAATTTTCTTATCCTCTGGACTTGTGTATGCTGTGGAACTATCCAAGGATAATGAGCAGCCTGCTGTTGCACTCACCTGGTTGAGGTCGATATGTTTTATGAAAGCTCCCCACATATTCTCTTTAATGAATGAATTTTTATAGGGGAGAACACTAAGGGGAAAAGAAAAAAAAAAAAAGTGACCTCTCAGGTTTTTGGACAGAATTTTTAGGGTTTTGGATGAAAAACATGACATTCTTCAGAAAAAAAAGAATCCTAGTCATCAACAGGGAATGGCAGTATATGATCCAAAAGCCATGTACAATAAAGTCTGTAGCAGTATGTGCTCTTCAAAATTCATATCTGTAATACTATTCTACTTCCTTAAATGCCGTATGGTTGGAGTAAGACATAAAACTTCCAGCTCCAACTAACCAAACAGCTGGATTGATCAAATTCATGGGCTAAACTGTTACTGTTTCTAGCAGCAAACTCAACATGGGTTACAACAGTACAAATGTTCTTTACTGAATCTAGGAAAGAAAAGTTTATCTTACCACAGGTAAACTTACCTTTTCATATGAACATTTAAATAAAAACCTTTCTCCCTCAAAAATGCATATCCTTTTATTTCCCGGTGGCAGCCAGCTTTACCTGCTCTTCCTTATGTGTTCATGACCTTTTGTTTTTCTCCTCTTCATATTCTGTCACCTAACTCCCAGAAATGGTTCTTTCTGCTCAAATAACAAGGCTCCGGACCAGCAGAACAAACACGCCTAGGACACTGGGGTTGAAAACATAAATGCTTACTTTCAGTGATTTGTTACTTGCACTGTAAAGACACTAAGCCCGTGACAGGAACAGCTAATGGTATAATGCTGCTCATCTTCCTCTCCCCATCATGCAGGTTATCTGCTGTTTGTGTCTTAAGTAACATTCACATAGGCACTCAGTCGCTACCAGAGAGGAAGGGAACAGAATGCTCATGTTAAACTTTCTCACCCAGAACCAGCGTAGCTCTTTCTATACAGTCTCAGATGACCTAATCATGATCTACAATGCCTCTGAAATTATGAGGGTATTGATACAATCACCATGACTGCAGACTTTGACTATGAGCCAGACATGAGCATATTTCTCCTCTTGTCCTCTGTATGAGACGAGGTACTGTGTGTTCCTATTTAACAAACAGGAAGTGAACATCAACTTATTAACAAAAGGTAACACATGAAATGCAACAAAAAAAGATGCAGGAATTGAAAGGAAAGATCTCACGGACTTTGCTGTTAAGATCAGCTTTGCTTTCATCAAGGAGGAAAAAGAATTACAAAGGAGCAATACATGTAACAAAGCCTTCACTCATTGCCAAGGCTTGCATTGCTTCAGTGGCAACCATCACAATAATTTTGAACAAAGTCCAGATACACTAGAACTAGATCAAAAACTGAGTTTTCCCAAAACTCAAGGAATGCAGATCTGTGCCTGAGGATAAGCCACATTTTTTGTCTGAACAGCTTTAATAGTGATTAATAAATTTAGTCTAATAAAATCTTTGCTGGCAAAAAGCCCTTGAACATGACATCATTTACATAATTTTCTGCAACAAACAGCTGCATAGCCCTCCACTTTGGTCATAACTTCTCAGTTGTAGTGCTCCTGCACCCAAACATTCACAAATCTTAAGGCACCTGCCAGGAAATTATGATACAAAGGATCTTATGGTAGAAGTGTGTCTCACAAGTGTGATTTGAAAACCAGAGGTGTAATTGGGGTCCTGATCCTGCAGTCAAATCCATATAGGTAACCACTGGGATGCATTGCAGGATTCGGGTCATATTTACTGATAGCTTTTAATTAGTCTGCATAGCTCATTTCCACATCTACTTTCCTATAAACAAACCACTTAATTAGTTCAGTGAGTCAGTTAAAAAGTGTACCATTGTGCCGGATAGCTTAAAGAGGCACTGAAAATATTTGAAACACAGTCCACTTAATTTTAGTTATTTTTTAAAAGGAGAGCACAAAAAAAAAAAGCCATATTTAATCTTCTTCTGAATTCCTCTGCTAATTTCAAAATATATAGTTGCAAAGTTCTGACTGTGTCAAAGACTTGTGTGCCTCCAAAAAAATCCACGCTGGATTTAAACTTTCTGATATATTCTACCACTTAGTTTTACTCCAATGGTACCTCTGGAAACATGTCTAAAGGCTGATTATTCACCTGAAAAAGTCAAGTTAATAATAGATTTCCCAGCTCTTGGCCTAATGTGGCAAAGCAATATAGTGCTTAGTTTCTGGATCAGAGTCTTGTATATGGTCTATATGGAGAAAGTGAAATGTTCCAGATTAGGAACAGAAAACATGAAGTGAGACCCTTTCTCTTTCCATCCATTGAGGAAAATAAACAGAGCTCACTGCCTACAAAGTAAGCCTTTTCAGAAAGGATGGTGCCTCTGGCCTTACACAAATATTTCCTAGGTGATTAGTTGAACACCTTCTCTGGAAGGGAAAGCAGACACCCCATGCTATTCCGTTAGCCTTCAACTGACTCTCACCCCTGGTTTCTGAAATTTCACTGGGCTCAGATGTAACTGAAGAACAGAGCAACTGGGTCAAGTCTTTGCATGAGCAAAGATGAAACCTTGGTGTGTGCAGATCTATTTAAAGCAAAAAATGAAAGACTTGAAGACCTCATTAGGCTTTTAAGTTCCTTCGAAATCTTGGTTTTCTCTAAATCCTTTATTGACTCTGATCGAAAGCCTCAGTGCCAGGCACTTATCCTTCCTGATTAACCTTGCATCACTTGTAACAACATATGGTGAAATAATTTTGCCATTTTTAAAAAATGGACTTTTGCTTTCGAAGCTGACTACTGCTTTAAAGCTAACCCCTGACACCTCTCTGTGACAAAGTTCCTAATAGCTATGCCCGATATCTTTCCTCCACTCTCCTTACTTCTTAATATGAGGCTTAAAGCATGCCAGCAATTTAAATCTCAGCTCTCCATTGGCAAGTCGAGATGGCTTTGGTGAGCATTCTGTATCTTCTGATTATCCCTTGCCATTGTGAGGGATTAGGGTTGAGGACCAGTGACTTTACCCTCACAAAGGCTTTAATGGTCCAAAGACATTCTCCTTGCAGATTACAGCAGAATCACTAATGCAATTTTGACCTGACTTTGATGTAGCGCTCTATTGATGTGGGGTGACACCGCAGCAAAGCAACAAGGTTAGATCTCAGCGGTGATGAAGCTGGAGTTCCCGGGAGGACGTTTGCATCCCATGTGTGCCGGCGTGCAGGGAGGCGGCTGAGCTCGACGCAAGGGGCCAGCTCTGAGTGCTCCAGCTGCCTATGCACAGACTGCAGATGGATGGCACAATGCTCTTTGATCTCTGCTTTCCTGTACCACTCTTCTGGCAGATAATCCCGGCCTGTTCAGGTGCTGAGCAGTTGGGTACTCAAGCCATCAATCAGTCGTGAAACCCGCTTTTGTCAGGTGTGATGCCTTTGTGATGCCTCGTCAGCTGGGAGTGGGTTGCAACCCTTTAGTGCAGGTCTGCTCCGGCCCACAACCCCAGGGGCCGCTTTCCTTTTGGGGTTGAGACTCTTGGGGCTGCCCCTAGGTGGGCTAGGCAGGGAAGCTCTGAAGCAGCCGCGACGGGAAAGAGAGGATCAAATATCGGCTCCATCCAAAGCTCCATCTCCTCTTCCCAGGGGCGAGGCTGAGCTTTGAGAGAGAGAGAGGCTGGGCTCCTCGGGCTGCGTCGGCACTGTATATGCCAGGATATACATATATATTTTATATAGGAGTATAGAACATATGTATTTGTAAGCAGACAAACAACAGAGCCGGGGGCTCTTTAAAATGTTCCAGCCACAGCAGTGCCAANAAATTTTTTTTTTTTTTTTTTTTTTTTTTTTTTTTTTTTTCCTTTCCCTCTAGGCATCTGATTTTCTCCGTGACTCTGATGCTTATCAACAACGCTTGAAGATTGCAATAAGGATCCTCCCTGGAAGGCGAGGAGGAGTGACTTCCAGGGGGCTGGGAGGAGGTGGAGTGCAGCGCGGCTCTCGCCTATAAGGAGGTGCCCAGCGCCCGGCTGCTGCTTCCTAGCCGCAGCTCGCAAGGTGTATTTCCGCGGCAGCAGCCGGGGAGCTGTCTCGGTTCAGGGACTGCCGCCGGCGTTTGGAGCGGCTGCTTGGCTGACCCTGGCTCCGGCTCCCCCTTCACCCGGAGTGCATGGATGCTGGATGGAGTAAATGAGCGGATGAGGAAGGAGCGCACTGAGGCTGAGAGGCGCTCCGAGACCGGGACCGGCGGAAACAGGCAGGCGGCTGGCTTCCCCCTCCAGGGCTGAACATGGATTCCCAAACCCTCGGAGGCTTCACTCTGCTGCTTTTCAGCTTTTGGCACGTGGGATTAGCTGCAACAAACTGTGAGTAGCCGGAGTGCAAGGACTTACCGGGGATTGGGGCGGAGGAGATGAAAGAAGAAAAACTCCCTGAAAAGGGGGGTGTGGGGTATGTGTATTGCAACACGACCTCTAAGAAAGTTAGCCCGGCCTCAGTTTGCTTATGGAGCTCAGAAATGTAAGTTGCGGCCAGATGGAGGGACCGCTAGCCACCGTCCTGCCGGTGTGGACGTGGACATGAAAGTGAATGGGAACCGCTAGCGCCTGCACCGAGCCGCTCGCTGGTTCTCCCTCACGGTTTTCTGTCCTATCGGTCGCATTTTTCTGGGGCCAGTATAGCTGATGCTCGCCCCGTCCTAGCTGCGAGCTGCCGGCTGGGACGGGGCTGGGGTCGTGCGCCTCTGGTTGTCGGGTTGGAAGAGGTCGGCTCTTCTCGCATGAGTCGTGGGTGCTAGAATTTTGCGGGCGCAGCCTCGGTCCAGCCTGGCGGAGCAGCGCTTGCAGCACCGGGGATCTTCCCCTGGCCCGGCAGGTGCCGTCGGTTCCCACGGATGTGGCAGAGTCCCGGGGCGTGTTCACCGTCTCTGCTACCCTCCATAGCATTCCGGGTGAGAAATCAATGCTCGCTTCCTCTTCCTCGGGAGATCCTTGTACGAGTTTCCTACTTAATGCTGCTGATCCTACAGGCAGTGCCAGCCGGGTCTGCCCCCGCAGGAGTAGCCTCTGCCGCTGGGCTTTGTAGTGTTGCGGCGGTTAGGCACTGGCGGCAGGTGTACGAGTGTTACGGAGAAAACGGTGCAGCCGGAGGCCTTAGGCGCTGGTGGCCCTTGGAGCCTAGAGGGGCACGCACTCTCTGTCCTGCCCCACAAGGAAAGTGCAGGTAGGGCAGGAGGCGGCCGGTGTGCCGCAGCGAGNCGCGGCAGCCGCTAGAGGGCGCTGTTGCCCCGCCGGCGGTGCGGGGCGCCCGCCCCGTCCTGCCTGTGCTGGTCTGCCCCGGCCCGGCCCGACCTTACCTGGGGCCCACGGGCTCAGGGCTGAGGGGTGCTGCTCGCGCGCCCTTCGCCGACCTCCCCTGCCAGAATGCTTCCAGAAGAGCCCCCGCGCTGAAGGCGGACAACTTTTGGTTTTTTTTTTCTTTTAATTTTTAGTCAATTAAATTACGGTTAATATGTTTTAATAATGTTCACGAATACTAAATGGCAGGCGATTTAAGGCTGAGGCTTACCATTACTGATGCAGTCATAAAGTTAATTCCTAACACTTAAAAAGAAACTCTGCATTAATGAGTTTTACTATTTCACGGGTGACAGTTTAATTTCCCAGTGCCAATAAACATTTCCACTGAATACACACTGCTTGCTAAATATTTAGGAGTCAATCTTTTTAAAGCATAATGATCAATGGTTTTATTATACTGTACAGATTTTACTTATTCATTGAGCAATGAATTAGCATGGAATCAGCTCTAAGTGCCTTCCCGAGAGCTGAGTGAAGGAGCCTGTGAATCAGTAATAGCTGCCATTTCCCTAGAAACCTCGTTAGACTTGCGTGTGAAGCTACCTGTGTGTGCGGGCAGACCTCGGTAATTGCATCCAGTATGCAAATTTATCATCGTCTTAAATAAATCATCTCTGCTTGTTGGCACTCAGGGAAGCTCTGTTTCCTCACTCGGGTATGGGCTGAGAGGGCTTATATATGGACAAAATTATTGAGTGTTATGTGCCGTAAGTAGTGTCCTGAAGTATATTTGAATAGCTGCATGAAAGTACCATTGGTTTTAAACATTACCGACCTCCCAGGTACCCAGTAAACTTTTCCAAAAGAAATTGACAGTTTCTGCAAATGGAAAGCTTCAGTGCAGGCCACTGTCGGGAGCTGAGGTCCTTTTATATGAAAGGCAGAGTGTAAATGGAAAAGTGCTGCTGCTGTGCTTTCCTTGGTTTGAACAGTTTGGCTGAATGAATCCTATTCAGTTGCCTACAGCAGTGTATCTACAAAGGCTTTAACAGTCTTGTTTCTGACAGACTTTGCAAAGAACAGAACTGGGAACAGTATTTACAGTGGAAAATGACTGCATCTCTGAGAGGAAGAATGCAGTTTCCTTAGCTCTTCCTTAATAGCTGATGGCATTAATCTAATTTGTCCTTTTTATTCTTTCTTCTATGTTAGGACGCTCTTAAAAATGATGCTTCTCATGTTTATTTTGTATAAAGTGAGAATTCTAAAGTCAGAATCTTCCCCACCGCCTAGATATTTGATTCCAGTTTCCTCTTTTGTAACAGTTTTTAATTAAACGATGAATTGTCAAAGAAACTGCTTTGAAACACAGCTACAGGCTAGGGGTCAGTAAACATAATTAGAAAGATCAAAATTACCAAATCTAATAAAACATACAAAATTCCTTCCACTTAGCTTTTTGCAATACTTTATTACATTAGGTAAATTGAGTGGCAATAGGATTTCACCTTAGGATACTATTTTCTAGAAAATTAATAAATAGTCATGTACATGCTGTTGGATATGTGTTGCATAGAATATCTGGGGGAACTGAGACTTCTACATTTATCAGGTAGACAAGGAGACACAAAGTCTTGCCTGCTATTTAACAAATTAGTTGCCCTTTAGCAGCATATTCTGTGATCTGGAAACTTTAGTAGCCTTGATAAGTCTGGATTTCTAGCTGTTGAGCACATTTTTTTTTCCCCCTCCTTTTTTATTTTTTCCTTTTAAAACTTGAGTGAGGAAAAATACTGAAAATGTGAAAAGAGAAATGGGCTTGTTTTCTCTAACCACTTTGACATAGCAGTAGAGGGCTAGTCTGCTGCTGCAGAAGACAATTGCAGGAGCGTTCTTGGTTAGTGATCCTTCGTTTGGTGTCCTATGTCTTAAGAAATTTTTCCTATTGCTGTTTTACACATTATGGTCCTCTTCATCTTTCTTCACTCTTTCCTCATATGTCTAGAAAGATGTAGCATATTAAAACATCTGGAGAAGCAACACTTTTTAACTTCCATTGGAAAAGTTATTCTCAGAAATGATTACACGTTTCTGTTCCTAAACACAAGCCTTCTTTCTTCCCACAGAATCTCTAACATTTATTATCTCAGTTCACTAGCCCTTCTTACTGGATTCCACTTTCAGACTTTTTACTTAAACCCAGTCATGACTGTCAGTGCAGTGGAAGCTGCAGAAGTTGTGTTTGGTAGAATCAGATCTCCTATTTAACTTCCAGAAATACATGATCAATTTATGGACAAGAAGATTTTATTTTAGGCAACAAAAACATTCAGTGTGATTTAATCTTCCTCTGCGGTGATATAAATTGATGGAAACTGCACAGAAGTCAGGTAAGTGTAAGTGAAAACTTACAGGAGAAAATGTGACTCTGGATATTTGAGGCCATCAGGATCAGTAGGTGTATTTGGAACTTGTAACAGCACAAATGAGACCTGTAAGGTCAGTAGTGATAAAGGCAAGAGGTCTCTTAAAGAGTGACCTTTCTATCTGTGTGGTCAGAAATGCTAAGATTTGAAGAGATCTGCTGAAATAAGTAGAATATTGATCATCAGATATAGTTCGTAGCTCATTTGCTTGCAAGCAGAATAGAAGGGTTCAGACACTTCTCTGGCATTTCCTCTGGTTCAAGCACTTAAATACTCTGTACAAGCAATTAGTGTTCAGACTTGATTTCCTCTTTTTTTATCCCATACTGAGAGAAAAACATACAAATGTTTTGTTACCATGCCTTCAGATGCAACAATGAAGAAAGGTCCAGAATAATGAGATTTCCTGAGAGGAGGGCTGTGAATGACCCACTGCTGATCTGTGCCTCTCTTGTGTATCTGTCATTATCTAGCTTTCAGTCAGTTTGACTTAACTAGCATTCCTTGGCTTTGAATCCCTTAAAGATGGCCTTTCCAAGGACTACGATGAACTTTGGATTCTGCGTCCACTAGACAGATGGCATTGCCAGCTTACAGGAATCTGTCCAGGGTTATTGTAATCTTGGTATCAAATACATTGTCTGTTTGGGCATTTATTATTAATTTATTTTTCTGGTTTTGCTCTTAATGTGCCAATGTAGCAAGATTTTTCAGATAAATTAACAGCAAGAACAAATTGTTTTTCAAATGTGCATGGTACCCTTGTACAAAGTATAGACTTCAAGTAGAAAATATTGTTATTTTAGGTAAAAAAACACACTTGTGAAGCTCTCCCAGTACATTGTGTGCAGAGTTCTGCCAGCACCCCAGTGAGTTTAGGATGGGCGAATGTTTTTTAAATCACTGTAATCATTCTTTTACTACTTGGAAACTGAGGCTGTGTGATATAAGCAAGCCTGGAGATAGATCCTCAGACTGACTTTACATTTAAGTCTTTTGGAGTCAATTGAGTTGACCCCACGTGATGCAATCATGTCCCGTGTCCTGTTAGATCATATTCATATTTACTCTGATATATTTAGTTGTTTCTAAATCCATGGATTACATCCCATTTCCTCCTCTTCCTCCTCTTTCTCTGCTGCTATTTGAAGCAAGTGGAGTTTGGATATCTGAATACTGAAGTGAGTAAGAATCCAAAGACAGTGGGAATGTGGGATGACATGTATTTATTTTTAGAACCCCAAATGCATTTTCTAAAGATGTGACTCACCTCGCTTGGTAAACTGAATTACTGTCTTAGATATATACTATAGCCCCTCTGCCCGCCGAAACAGATGAGAATTGGGGAAACACATATGCTGGCAGATGTATCTGCAGTTAGCACATGAGGCTCGCCGTATGCATTTGGCTTCCTTTCCCTACCGGCTTCCAGCGTCTTACCAATTGTTCAAGGGAGAGTGGGCTGTCTGTGTAGGGCACAGGTAACTTGCTGTGTTGTTTGTTTGTGTATGACTGCTGGGTCTTGCCACCTCTAGAACTTGGGGAAAGATACTCTGATCCTGTAGCATTCATTTTCGGACTGCTGGTTATCGCTGGTCTTACAGATAAGAGGGCAAAGTTTACTTCATGTCTGTAGGATGTGGTTCTCGATAGACACATCTTGTCTGGGTCTATGCAGAGAGGAAGGGTGCAAAAAGAAAGTAACTGGTAAAATGCCTGAATATTTTCTTTCTGCTATCAGTAAAGTGTCAGTAAGAGATGTGAAATGTGATTTTTTTAATTATTTTTTTTCATCAACTAAACTCCCTCTACTCAAGCCAAGAAAGAGAAGACAGTAGTAATACAGGCTTAAAATTGCAGGCAGTTCTTGGGGATAAAGCATCAGTAGATCTATTAGCATGTCTATGTCCAGTCAGCAGAAAACAATTTTTTGTACACAGTGCTGGACTTATATAATTGAGAATTAATTTTCCTTGTATTAGTCTCATCTCTGATTTTTTTCTAATTGCCCAGTGTGGGCTGATAATACCATCTGTTCACTGGATCAGTGCAACTGATAATGTTTTAAATGAAGAAAACAATACAATACAGAATCTAGAGGAAAAGAGATGCCAAAACATTGATTTATTTATTTTTAATTAGATGCTCTCATAAGCAGTAAAAAACCCCAGTTGTTCATAATGTGTTGGTCTGACTGTCCTTCTAAACAGATATGCAGAAACTATTTCAGAATTTAGCTAGCATTTTCTCCAAAAATAAAGTAACTTAGTAAAAGAGAAAGCATGTAGCCATTTTTAAATGTCATGAAAGATCTTGCTTGATCTGTATTCCAGGAGAGAAAACCCTGTTTTTCTGGCTGTGTTTTGCCTTTTTGTGATGCTAGCTCTTTCTGTACATTCTAACAAGCACATTCTGGAACTCAGATAACTTGGTCCATTTCCTGCAGAGGTTTGTGCTCAGAGATTATCAATACAAATTCTGAATAAAGCAGTGAAAGTATGAACGTGTTTATTTACATTAGTAAATGAATATTCAAGTACTGGTTGGTTCAAGTACTATTGTTATTTTGGAACCTGTGAATTAAAAGCTTGTAGACTTGATTTTTTTGAACGTGCAACTGAAAATATTTCAACTGAAAATAAGATGCAGGACACAGATTTGGAGACAAAGTAGTCT
Organism: Semnornis frantzii; assembly: GCA_013399775.1. Taxonomy (NCBI): domain Eukaryota; kingdom Metazoa; phylum Chordata; class Aves; order Piciformes; family Ramphastidae; genus Semnornis; species Semnornis frantzii. The sequence goes on along the minus strand of VWYK01018165.1, from coordinate 552 downwards.
TCTAGGTAATGGTAACTTTTCTATCTTGTGTTTCTCTCCCATAGCAAAGACCTCACCAGCGTTCAACCCTTCAGCCTCTAGTGTAATGTCAGAGGTTGCATAGACATTGAATAACTTCAAATAGAACAGTGCTACAGACAAGGCAACAGGATGCAAATAGTGTATGGATCTGTGTGATGCTTTCTTCCATGGCAAAAGTTGTCTGTGCAAATGATTTTTGAAGTGTGATACTGTTTTCAGACATTGTATATGTATTTGGAGACTGTTTCCTGATTGAAAAGACTTCTGATTCTTCCCAGGCTTCGGGGTGCTGGGGAAAAGGAGGCAGACAATCTCTGACCTGGTCTTGATCTCCTCTGGATGATCTGTGTATCTCCAGGACTCCCTGTCTTGGCAGGAGACTTTCAGGTGCAGGCAGGATGTCTTGTGATGTGCAGTCTCAGCACAGGTGTCATGTTGGCTATGCAGGCCTATTGTGTAGAGGCATTTAGAGCCTGTTCCTGGTAAACACAACACAGTGGAGTTTCCAGCAGTTTGGGATACAATAAGGCA
>VWYK01018161.1:0-18094 GCA_013399775.1 Semnornis frantzii | reverse complement strand
AAAGAAATGAAAAATCTTTAAACTCTTCATAACAAATAGTAACTTCAATTTAGAATCTCTTGTTCTGTTATCTTCTCTCCACAATCTGTATGGTAGATCTCAACACAATGAATTTCAAGATTCACCTTTCCACATAATCTCCTTCTACACAAACCAAAAACAAGACAAAACAAACAAAACAAAACACCAAATAAAAAAAAAAATCCCAAAATCCCTCAACCCAAGAAGGTTTATATTGTTTATCTTGTCTTTAATGAAAGAACAAAGCTCACAGCCTACCCAGTTCCCACAGGAGCCTTTTTTAATGCAAACTTAATGATAATTAACTGACAGTGATTGATGGCCAGCACTAAGGTAATAGAAGATACAACTGCACCATTCTGTCCAATTCACCTTTCTATTTTTTTTCATGAGTCCTTGTTTATTTCTGAATAGCATCAAATGAATTATTTATCCAATTTGAATTTGCATTTGGAGTTCATCTGATACACATTCACCCAACTGTTCTGTCCCCTTGCTGGCTGAGGTTTCACATCCACAAATCTCGTTGTCAGCTTTTAGGGAAGGCAACTACTTTTACATAAGAAAAAAGAAACACTCGCAGGCTATATGAAAACCTTTCAGCTTCCAACCCTTAACATTCTGTGACACTGGAAAATGGACCCCAGCTCACTGAGGCTATACAGAATCTTAGCACACACGCACGTGGAATCTTGTTGAAGGAAGCATGAGTCTCTTTTCCCTTCATTTCAGCATATTGTTTGTGGCATCGTAGACATCTCCAGGGGTACTTTTACATGCAGTGTTTCATTACAAAATCACCTTTGCTGAAAAACTCCCAGAGTGTCTCACAGCCACCTTTGGTCTTGTTAAATCTCACAGCATCTGATACCTTGCCTAAAAAGACTACATGGAATGGTTGTATTTTATGCTTTATTCTTCAAAGCCACTCTTTTAAATAATTGTTTCCATTATGCTGGTGCATCAGCCTGAAAATTTTGTGTATGTGTCAACTGTTTTAAAAGCTTTTTTGGAAGAGATCTATTGCTTTTCCAAGAGAATGATCCAATCTGAAACATCTATGTTCCACAGAAGAACTCATGTTTTGCATTTCTTCATCTGCCAGGTGAATACTCTCTAGCATTTTAATCATGTGTTACATTTAAACCACATTATTTTAACTGTTTTGCTGAAAGCCTCTCTTTTATTGGCTGAAAGAAAAATAAGTTCTGTTTAGACATGCAGTTTTTCCTTTCCAGCTTCATTGCCCTTTCAGTGTGTTATTACACATAACAAAATGTACACACAATGCAACCCCTGGGAGCTGAAGCTTATCACGGTGCACTACTTTCAAAGTGAGCAGTTTATACCATTTGGCACCTCGAGGACATGTGAGGTGAGGCCACTGATGTCTCAGGAGAGACATCACTGATTTCTTACAAGTTTCACTAATGAAGGAATTAGTCAATAATTATATTTTGTAAATTCTAGCAGTCTTTTTTTTCCCCTTCCTTTTCATAAGACAGAGGGCTTTGCTTACCTTTATGTCCTTCCATGATGACAGTAACAAATTGAAGTATTCTGTGCTGAAGGATCTTTCACTGAGTCAGACACTGCCAAGCCCTGAATACTAGGTAAGACTTACACAGAGGTCTATCAGCAAGTCTCAATCATCTGTACAGATTATTGCTCAGGGACAAAGGACACCTCTTTCCACCCAGGGGCTACCTGCTGTCACTGAAGCATCCTTTTCCAATATAATCAGTGATCGTTTGACATGTGGAAGACTTGCAGGATTATGTCAAATAACCCTTCCTCACAATGAGAACACCAACTAGCAGCCACGAATCACTTGTTTTCAAGCACTAGAGAACAAGAGCAATACATAAATGGGTCCCTACTTCGATTGCCTCCTTATTTTGTTTTTTGAGGAATGTTTTCCCCCAAAATAGGCTAGGAAACTGAAATGGCCTCCCCAAGGAGGCTGGGGAGTCTCCTATGGAGACTTCCAAGGCCTGTCTGGATGTGTTCTGCTGTGACCTGAGAGGGATTGTATGGCCATGCTCTGTCAGGGTGTTGGATTTGATCTCTTTGGGTCGCTTCCAACCCCTAATATCCTGTGATATGTTGGTCTGTGCACAAGAACATATGCCTGCCTCCTACAAACATGACACAGTCCCACTCCTTCACAGACAACTACAAATGGAAAAGAAAAAAAACAATCTCAAGAACCCCAAACCTATTTTTGTCCCCTTTAACTGAAGGAATAAAGCAGCAACAACAAATCTTTTAATGTCAGAAGACTTCTAAGTGATCTGAAATGAAAACTCCTCTCACTGTGAGCAAAGCAAAGGACACAATGCACCAAATTCACAACACAAGAGCTGGGAGAGACATTTTTACCTCTTGTGGCTGACTGGCACTGGGATGAAAGCTCATTTCTCCTGAATGAAAGTGAAGCAGCTTGCCTCCACAGGAAAGATCCTAACCACTGGGCAATCATGTATTTCCACCTCTATGTATAAATTCAAGAGAAGGAAAAGCATTGTTCTTAATTTCTCCTGTGGAAGTATTGGCATGTATGGAGAGTACAGCAGCCAACTGGATGGAGTCTTGCCTTGCTACTGGACCACATTCAGTTTTTCTTCATAGAATAAGTAGCAGCATTAATGAGAAAGTCTGAGGGACTCCACACCACTTCCCCCAGTTTAAGACACTATAACAATTCTGGCATTCTCTGGGAAAATAAATAATTTAAGTCCAAAACTCATCAGGTAAGAGCAGGAAAGGAGCTGAGCCCTTGCAAGTCTCAGTCCTGAGATGCTATGAAAGTTGAGGGGTCAGGGCAGCTTCAACCCACAGATTACACAAATTGTCTCAATTTCATCAAAGAAAACTACTCAGGAGCATATGTTACTCATGAATGCTACACATATCAGTGCTTTTCAACAGGTTTGCTCCTGATTTTGTGTACAACTATTCATTACATCTGTATAAGTGATGCCAGGATCTTATAGCAATGAAAACAATCAGCTGGTACCTAAACCAATCTTAGACATATCCATAAGAAACAGAAACTGCACATCACATCCAGGACTTACTGAGGTAGTGATACTTTCATACGCTATGGTGCTTGCTGTATGCAAGATCATTTAAGATGCAGTGCCACAGCATAAGTCATTCTTAGTTTTGTACTGGTGTCCCATTGTAAAACAAACATCTAGACTAATCTCCCAGGACCCCTGTGCTAAGCTATTGTTTGCTCTCAGCAAGGTGCCAGTACAGATTTGTGAGCTTCTACTGCTGAAGGAACCACTTTCATGTTTTGACACTTCTACTGCTTCTAGTGGAGTCAGCTGCCAAAGTGCTTCTTAGTTGTGGATTGGATTTACAAAGGACTTAATTCAAAGTGGCTTTGATCAGTTTGGGGACAGGATATGATCTACCTATACAAATAGAGACACAATCCTCTACACCAGAATCATGACTGCTTTCTTTACTGTCTTAATCAAGATTTCATTTTTATATTCAGCTCTTGGGTCCACAGAGTGAGGAGTGATGTGCTGTGCATGCTGCTAGTTCAAAGGAGTACATTTGATAGTAGCAGGCATCTAAATCCATAAATCCATAATCCATAAAAAAAAATCCATAAAAAAATGACGACACCCAACACCCATGTCATCTTCTCTAGAAAGTTTCTTTTCCAAACAGGTATTTCCCTAAAAACATTTCCCCCTCTTTAAGTGTCAGATACACCTGGAAGAGAGCTTTATTTGAAGCAGGATACTCTTATGAATAAATACTCCAATTAAGAGTAATGTATTTTTGGGGAAAGGTCTACCTCCCTTTGTACCAAGGAGTTTCAGGTAAGGGTTTCTAAGGAGGTTTGAAGGTTGTCAAGCAAGTAATCATCTCTTTCCAGGGTGGACAACTTAACTGATTAAAAGGTCCAAGAGTGTCACACTCAGTCTGNACAGAAATATACAAGTTTAAGGTAATACAGACACACAACTCCCCTCCCAGAAATCAGAGACCCCTGGAGGGGCTCCAAACCACCCTTTCACCTTCTCTCCACCCCCACACCTTACCCCAAGGTTTGGTTTACACGCAAGGAGGATCGGCCGGGGAGGATTAGAAGAAAAGCGGTTAGTGGAGTTATTCAACAGAGAGGAGAAGTCAGAGCTGCTAGCCCACATCCCTGGAATGATTTAAATGTCATGTAGATGTGGTGCTGAGGGCCACGGTTTAGTGGGAGCTGGCAATGGTGGGTTCATGACTGAGCTTGATAATCTTAAGGGTCTCTTCGAACAGGATCAGTTCTGTGATTCTATGACTGCACACCAAATTCTATTCTTACTGGGCACAGTGTTTGCCAAAATGACCTTCAGTCAGGTTCAGATGCTCAGGGTTCCCTGTTGCTACGCCTATTCGTACAGGGACCCATTCATTTCACTTCAATGTTACTTCGCCAACACCTTATGTAGGGGAAGTGGAAGAATGGAAAACAGCCTCTGCTAAACTTGGAGATTTATTTAAACAAGTTTTGTCTCAGCAAGGCAAAATTTGTACCAGTCTTCATCCCAATTACCTCAGACAAATCTGCCATGATTTGTAATTACATTATTATTTTGAATTAATCCACCCATGAATCACAGTTGTCTTATGCTTATTCACTTGTTTAGATCAGTCAAAAAAAAAAAAGCAAAGCTTTCAGCCATTTATAATAAAAGCAAAATGACTAAAGAGACCTACTTCTTTTTTTTTAGTTTGCATTAATGAGTTCATCCCAAAATATATATGCAATAATATAGAAATTAAGTTATAAATGTAGGGATGTGCTCCGAGTCACCACGAAAAATCTACATGCAAATGCATAATAATCACAAATCTACATTATTACAATATTAAAAAAATACCTACAATTAAATTATCATGTGGAAATAATCATAATGTTATTGGAAACTCAATTATTGTGGCAACCCTTGTCGGGGAATTAGCAGGCTATGGCAAAAGCAAGTCAGACCTGAATTCATCAAATATATATTATCACAATATTACATGTTCACTTCGATTCCACGCAAAGACAAACATCCTCACTCACTAGTATCTGCTCAATGCATTTGTATTATTCATGAACAACTCTGTGATCTATTATACATACAAAACTGATTGTATGCTGCTTGCCGCGGGCTACAATGCAGAGACACAGAATTAATTTTATTATATACACATGCATGATAATTGTGTAGAATTCGGTCAAATATCAAACTCTGCTCCTGTGCACCATTATTTTACTTTCCAAAAAGAGGTCTAAGGTCAGCAGCAATTTCTCTCTGACGACAGTGAAACTCTTTGTCATTTAGAGTAGAAAGTTCCTGGGTACTAATGAGCCTGGAGCTGTGATGAATGGTTGCATGTTGCCCGTTCCTTTCCAACCCCCCCTGCCCAGCCATCAAAGGGAAAAACATAACTTTCAGTGAGATTCTCAAGAATTCCTTGCCCCTCATACATGTACAGGAGTCACTTTGGGCTGTGGACTTAGAGACTTGGTTTGTTAGAGGAGGGGGAAGCTTTTGTTTATTTTGGAGGCTTGGCTAAAAATGTCTATGATGATGATCAATGCTAGTAAGGAACCTCTTGGCAGTTGTAGTTTTGTTCTTATAAAACCATCGAATGGCAAGGTTGGAAGGGACCTCAAGGATCATCCAGTTCCAACCCCCTGCCATAGGCAGGGACGCCACCCACTAGTACAGGTCACTCAAGGCCTCCTCCAACCTGGCCTTCAACACCTCCAGAGAGGGAGAAGCCACAACCTCCCTGGGCAACCTGTGCCAGTGTCTCACCACCCTCACTGTAAAGAACTTCCTCCTAACATCCAGTCTAAGTCTCCCCTCTGCCAGTTTAAACCCATTGCCCCTTGTCTTATCATTACGAGATCTTGTAAATAATCCCTCCCCAGCCTTCCTGTAGGTCCCTTCAGATATTGGAAGGCTACTATAAGGTCTCTTCGAAGCCTTCTCTTCTCCAGGCTGTAAAGCCACAACTCTCTCAGCCTGTCCTCACTTTTGAGATATTTAAGCAAAGCCTCCAAAAGTGCTTTCATAAGGCCATCTTCCCTGCTCCAAGTTTGCATTAAGATCAAACTACAACCTTCTCCTTTCTTTAATAGCATGTGAGACTGGTAAGAAGACCTTTTTGCTTTTCTGAATGTTTTGCCAGAAGGATAAAGATTCAGACCTTCTGAGACATTTGTATTTGAAGACATAAGGAGAGAGTAAAACAGCAAACCTGAGAAGGGTCTTGAACACTGAACAACCTGAAATTGTGAACTGGGTTCAATTGTGGCTGAAAATAAGAAGGACATTTGACTTGGACATGATTCAGGTGAGATAAAAGCCAGGTCTAGGTTAGTAACTGCTATGTGCAAATTTTGGCAACAATAGCTACTATCACTCAGCTTCAGACATGGGTATCAGCTCCCACAACCTGCACTTCTACAAACATCTTCACACACATGTAACCCAATGATCCAAAAGAGAGGGTTTGGGAGTGAGTAAAATATCATCTTCAACTGAGCAAAATAACCTGTTCAGTGTAGCATTGTCCATGCTCTGTTAAAAATCAGTCCCTGAAACACCTTCCCTTGTAGTCCTGTCCACTTTCCATTCCCTGTCCAGGCTTTTGACTACCGCACACTTCCGAATCGCTGAGCTTTAAGACTGAGGAATCCTTGCCTGGTGCAGTTGGAACAGGCTCCCATTCAAGCATATCCCAAACATGCACTTGTGCAGTTTTCAACCATCATACACACAGGTGTGCTGCAATGCTTTTATGTTTTATAAGTCTTCTGAATGTAGAATAAACTGCAATAAGGACTCTAAAGGGTTTCTCTAAGTCTACTCATAAGCCAGGGGAGATTTAAACAACCTCTTGCTAAATCTATCTTTTGTACTCTTATGAAATATCTGGAGTTCATAATTTTCATAGCTCTGATAAGGTAGGATGATCTACATTTAGTGGCTCATGGCTCACAAGTTAACCACAATATTTACTATAAAATTGATAAAAATCAACTCTTTATCATAAATTTCTTAATTCCCTCTCCTAATTAAGGAATGTGATAGACAAAAATCAGGAAGGAAGATGTGAACAAATCCCACCTCATGTGATGGAGCCATGTTATATGTAACAGATGAACATTTTAAGCTGAGCTGTTTATCCTGGATGACTCACAGCCATCAGCAACAGGAAAAAAAAAAAAAAATCATCACAGCTCTGACCAGTCTCCAGGACAACAGTTTAGCTAATTGAACTGCTGGAGGTGGAGAAGAAAAGCTTGTGTCAAAGAACATCCCAGTAATGCACTTTGTCACTTGTTTATAACTCCATTCTGATCTCAAAGATTTCTGGCCTAGGCAAGCCCAAACTACCTCTTAGCGATAGCAATGAGTCTGAAGGAGCTGCCCTGTTTTAAACATCCAGGTCTTCCATAATAAACCTATGATTATTTTCTGCCATTTCAGGTTGGTTGGACAATTAGGTGAGGAGCATCTGTCTGAACAAGTACAGGCTGAGAAAGCTAGAGAAGGCTGAGAGGGGATCTTCTTGACATTTATCAGTATCTAAAGGGCAGGGGTGAAGTGAAGTGTGGCCAGCAGGCTGAGGGAGGCGATTCTCCCCCTCTACTTAACACTGGTGAGACTCCACCTGGAGTTGTGCATCCAGTTTTGGAGCCACTATTGCAGGAAAGATACAGACATGCTGGACTGTGTCCAGAGAAGGGCCACAAGGATGATCAGAGGAGCTCCTCTCCTGTGAAGATAGGATGAGAGAGTTGGGGCTGTTCAGTCTGGAGAAGAGAAGGCTCCAAGGAGACCTAATTGTGCCTTTCCAGTATCTGAAGGGGGCCTGTAGGAAAGCTAGGGAAGAAAGTTTTAGGATTTCAGGTAGCCATAGGACTAGGAGCAATAAAGCAAAACTAGAAGTGGGTAGATTCAGATTGGATCTTAGGAAGAAGTTCTTAACCAGGAGGGCAGTGAGACACTGGAACAGGTTGCCCAGGGAGGTGGTGGAAGCCCCATCCCTGGAGGTCTTTAAGGCCAGGTTGAATGTGGCCCTGAGCAACCTGATCTAGTGTGAGGTGTCCTTGCTCATGGCAGAGGGGTTGGAACCAGGTGATCCCTGAGGTCTCTTCCAGCCCCTGACAATCCTATGGTTCTGTGAAAGAGGATGGGTCTAAACATTTTCAGTGGTGCCCAGCAACGGGACAAGGAGCATCAAGCACAAACTGGAACACTGGAGGTTGAACAAGAGGAAAATGTTATTTGCTGCAAGGATGCTGGAGCCCTGGAAGGAGATGCCTGGAGACATTGTGGAGTCTCCTTCTCTTGAAAGATTCAGTCTACCTGGAAAAACTACTCTGGGCAACACTGTTTTAGCAAGGATGCTGGACTAGATCCCCAGAAATCTGTCCCAGCTGCTACCGTTCTGCGATTCTGTGATGTAGTATCAACCTTTGCTGCAGAAGTAGTTATATAATCTGTCAGGTCACAGAGAAGATTTCTCCTGGAAATCATTAATTTGACAGGCTCTGGAAGGTAGTAAAACAATGGGGAGAAAGACCAAACCAGAAAAACTTTTTTTTGTCATTGTTACTCAAGACCTCTGAGTTCTTATGTACACATAAGACATTCCAGTAATTCCAGCTTGTACCTCTCACTACCACTAAACCAATGTTCTTTGACTTGAAATAAAAAAAAACCCTAAATTTTCAGAAATTTAGTTGAACCTAATCCAAGCTCTCAAACCTGTTAACCACATGAGGAGAGTGAAACAATTTCAGAGGACACATTTTTATTAAACCTCAGAGTGCTGAGGTTTCTCTGGTATGCCTGATCATCCCCTCCATGGATTACCCATGGCATTTTGGCACTTTCCCACTGGCCTTCAACTGCTAAAACATATGAAAGCATGCAAGACAAAAGAACACAGCAGCTAAGCCACCTTTTCCAAGCTTTTAATAAGTCATGTAGCTAATAATTTGTTTGCTCAATTATTAGCAGCTATGCTTGAACAACCAGCTGAGTTTAAGAAACCACCAGCTCAATTTCAGAAAGATTTTCAGATGCTCAAATGTGTCTAGAGAAGGACAGTGAGGCTGGTGGGAGGTCTGGAGAACAGCCCTATGAGGAGCAGTTGAGGGAGCTGGGGTTGTTCAGCCTGGAGAAGAGGAGGCTCAGGGGAGACCTTATTGCTCTCTACAACTACCTGAAGGGAGATTGTAGGCAGGTGGGGATTGGTCTCTTCTGCCAGGCACCCAGTGACAGAACAAGAGGACACAGCCTCAAGCTGTGCCAGGGCAGGTCTAGGCTGGATGCTAGGAAGAAGTTCTTGACAGAAAGAGTGATTGGCATTGGAATGGGCTGCCCGGGGAGGTGGTGGAGTCACGGTCCCTGGAGGTGTTTAAAAGGAGACTGGATGAGGCACTTAGTGCCATGGTTTAGTTAATTAGAAGGTGTTAGGTGATAGGTTGGACTTGATGATCTCAAAGGTCTTTTCCAACCTGGTTAATTGTGTGATTCTGTAATTGTTGCAAAAACTGATATTATTTCCTCAGGTAATGATTCTTTTTCTGTTTTCCTTGCTTATGGACACATGTCAGAGTGTACACAGAGAACAAGTCTTGGCTTCATTTTCTTGCTGCCTATCAGACATAATCGCTGATGCACAAAGTTTTTGGTATTTAATATTCATAGTGCTGAAGTGTCTGCTGACCCCCTCTAGGGAACAGAAGAAATTTTAGGAAAGGTGGCATAGAAACTAAAGATTCCACCACAAAGCACTTCTAGTTTGAACAGGTTGTCAACTCAACTATTGCTGCACTGTCTATTAGGGAAAGTATTTTTTTAAATGGTATTCTAGTCACCCTTAAATGCAAACACAACACAATAGGTAGCTCTATGTGGTAATGGAGGGCATTATACTTCTTGAAGTAGATCCAAGACAAAGTTGCTTCAGCAGCTACCAAGGCGAAATAGCTTCATCAGGTTTAAAAAAAAAATTTGTGCATATATTTTGTTTCAATAAATATGATGAAGTCATATTATTAGCTAAGCTGAATCTCATTTAGAAGTCTTTTTCAAACAAACAAACAAAATATTGGCCAAAGTTAAACTATATCTTTGGATGTCTTCTGAATGGGAACAATTTGATATTTGATTTTAAGAGAAAGTAATATTTTTGAGATTTGCATCCTTTCAACAATTCTTTCCCCAAGAGAGGCAACAAAATAGTGCTTTGCTTGAGTTTGGGTTAAGAGAACATTTAAATCTCACTCTTAATCAATGACAAAAAAGCTCTTCTAGTTCATGAAGTACCAAAAATTAAGAGGGGAAAAAAAAACCACCAACCTTTGCACAGCTGTGTTGGCCATGGTCAGCCTTCCTTCTTAGGAGGCATATTAAGACACAGCAGTTTACCTGTGAAGTGAGGTTACTATTTAAGTATTCTTTAGGAAACCTGAATTACTGACAGAAAGGAGCTTCCCCAAGGCTTAGTAGAGAGACAGATGGGGTCAGAACTCAGGGTTAACGCTTCCCAGTCACATGCAACCCCCAGGTCTCTCCTGCAACCCTTGAAAGGACCCTGGCAACCTGAGTTCCCCAAAACAAGGCAGAAGATGCTTCTTCAAATACCTCCTTGATGCCAAGGATATTTCTCTGGTAATTCTGCATTCAAAGTTATAGCTCGTGCTGTGTCAGAGCTACGCCAGGGCCCAAGGTGATGAATGAACCTATCTAAGGCTGTGTGTACCCAGGGGGCTTCCATAATTCTGGGTGCACAGAAATACAAAGTTGGAATAATGACAATGTTGTTCTGCACTTCGATTGTTGAATGACTTCAATACTTTGCTCACAGATGTGCGTATGTGAATCTAATCAACCAAACTCCTCACAGGCAGCAGAGATTATTCTTGCTCCTGCTACAGAAAAAGGAGCAGCAGACTTTCCTAACCTCTTATATACAAGGATGCACACAGACTTTCTATACACTCTGTCTATATTTGGAGCCAAGAAAGATACGGATGTGCTGGAATACGTCCAGAGAAGGGTCACGAGGACGATCAGAGGGCTAGAGCTCCTCTACTATGGAGACAAACAGAGAGTTAGGGTTATTCAACTTGGAGAAGAGAAGGCTCTGAGAAGACCTTATTGTGGCTTTCCATTATCTGAAGAGGGCCTATGAGAAAGCTGGTGAGGAAATTTTTAGGATGTTGGTTAGTGATAGAAGCGGGACAATTAATTCAAGATAGTGAGGTTAGATTTAGGTTAGATGCTAGGAAAAAGTTCTTCACTATAAGGGTGGTGAGACACTGGAACAAGTTGCTCAAGGAGGTGGTAGAAGCCCCATTTGTGGAAGTTCTTAAGGCCAGGTGGAGTGTGCCTCTGGGCAACCTGATCTAGTGGAAAGTGTCCCTGCCCATGGCAGGGGATTTGCAACTAGATGATCCTTGAGGCTACTCCCAACCCTGACAATTCTAAGATTCTATATTTAGCCTGTATAGTTTCTCTGTCACATGATGATCCCTCCCCAGCAGAGAAAGGAGATTGGGAAAATGAGAGAAAACTTAGGTGTTGAAACACAAATGGTTTAGTAAAACAGGCAAACTAATACCAATGCAAATATAGTTATACTCAGCTCAATTGTCACAATAGATGGGAAAGCAGCCCTTGGGTAAGGAAGCCCACCCAGAAATAGAGAGGAGGAAAATGAAGAGAAATAGCAGAATTAGGAGCCTCTATCCTCAGCAAACTTCTATACCATTTATAGCATAGCAAACCATCTATACTGAAGCTGATGTTTCATGGCTGGGATACATCTGTAGCCATCTCAGATCAGCTGCTCTGGTTGACTCCAAACTGCAAATGGCTGGTGCAAGATTATGTCCCAGTAAAACTAGGACACTCCCACAAAAAGCTGAGGATGACATTTCCTATATATTATTCTCAGAAAGCTATGACTTCTAATAGTAGATGTGAGTTTCCATGCAAAAACCACCCACCCCAAACCTGCTTGATTGTTCATATACTTAAACATTAATACTGCAAAGAGGGGAAAATGTCACTTGTAGAAATAAATATCTGAAGACAATTAGATTTTCCCATATCATTTGAAACTCTAGAAAAGGAAGTCTTCCAGTATCTTTTCTTCTTTGGTAATTCTCCTGCTTCATATCCTAAATTTAACTATTCAATAATAGGGACTGTCTTGTAAACACATGCCAAAAAAATGAAAGGTTGCATCGTTTTGCTTTCATTTTCCCTGGGTTTGTTGCATAGTGATATTCCCTGGAGGCATCCTAACCTTTTACATGTCTATTGCACCTGGATGAGAAGTGTTAATTGTCACCAACTTCCATTCAATGACAGCACTAAGGCACAAAATATGTTTGATTTGCAGACACTAGTGCCACTGGGAGCTGGCAACAGATTAATAACTCTGCAGAGTTCAAACATTCCCCTGGCACTGCCAGTCTGGGTTCCCAGTGTAATGCCAGATTACAAGGCCTTTCTTTCTTACCTTGCTTTCCTAAGGAAACACTGCAGCGTTGTTCAGTATCTTCAGCAGTGCCATAGGTAGTGGGATTGAGTGCACCCTCAGAGTAGTCTAGCTGACACACCTAAGGGACCTAAGTTGACACACCTAAGGCTGGCATCCAGAGGGACCCAGACTATCTTGAGAAGTGAGCCTTGTGTGAACTTCATGAAGTTCAACAAGGCCAAGTTCAAGGCCCTGCACCTAGGTCCAGGGATTCCCTAGTATCAATACAGGCTGTGGGATGATGGGGTTGAGATCAGTACTGCAGAGAAGGACTTAGGGGTAACTGTGGTTGAAAAGCTGGACGTGAGTTGACAATGTGCACTCACAGCCCAGAAGGCAACTGTGTCTCGAGCAGCATCCAAAATAGTGAGGGCAGGAGGTCACAGAAAAGATTCTGCTTATCTACTCTGCACTGGTGAGACTCCGCCTGCAGTGTTGTTCCCAGCTCTGGAGTCCTCAGTGCAGGAAAGACACAAACCTGTTGCAGCAGGTTCACAGAAGACTACAAAAATGATCTGAGCACTGGAACACCTCTGCTAGGAGGACGGGCAGAGAGAGTTCAGATCTTTCAGCCTAGAGAAGAGAAGGCTCTGGGTAGACCTTATTGTGGCCTTTCAATACTTCAAGGGAACCTATACAAAAATATGGAGACAGTCTTTTCAGCAGGACCTGTTGCAACAGGAGAAGAGGTGATGGTTTTAAGGTAAAATACAAAAGATTTAGACTAGATATAAAAAGAATTTTTAAACACAGAGTGGTCAAGCACTGGCATAGATTTCCCAGAGAGGGGACAGATGCCTCATTCCTGGAAATATTCCAGATCAGGTTGGATGGGACTTTGAGCAATCTGATCTAACTGAAGATGTCCCTGCTCATGGCAAAGGGGTTGGACTAGCTGAACTTCAAAGGTCCCTTCCAACCCAAACCAGTCTATGACTCCATGAAATTAGGTTTAGGCAGTTGCACTGTGTCCCTGTGCATGCATTTGACTGTTCCGTCTTCCCACGATAATTTATGGTCAGTCTGAATCTAGTTTATAGGATGGTAAAAGTCACAAACTTGCAATGGTCTTAGCAGTTTTGTGAAGAACAGGCAGCTATGTAAATAGAATTAAGCCTGAGTTTGTTTCAAATACACTGACCTCTTGAGACTCAGATACTGCAGACAAACCCTAATTCTGTTCAAGTTCTGCTGGCACAAAGTTATGAGGACATTTGCCATATCACTTATTTAGCAGGCAACAACCATTGCATCTGATCACTTTAGCTTGGTTCCCAGTTATGAGTTGTTTTTTTTTTTTTTTTACAAAACTATGTGCCACAAATCCTGTTTCAGCTCCAGCACGAGGTGGCTTCTTGCAGAGGTACAATCTTACTCCAGTTTCCTCCAGATAAAATGAGGAGGCAACATTTTACTTCTTCCCCCCCCCCTTTTTTTTTTCCTCCTTCATTCTGCTGCTGTTTCCTCTGCTCTTGGCACACATAGGCATGTAATCTTGGGTCTGAGGACACCACCCCTATGGCATGCAGGCTTAATGACAGGACTGGTGGCATTACGAAGCTCGGTTCTGCATGCAGCAACAGGATTATGGCGAAGGTGAGGGCGAGGTAGAGCGAATGTATTTCAGCACTTCTTTCCTGGTATTTATTACCATGCCATAGCATTCCTGCAGCCTGGCCTGCTGCTGCTCCAGCTGCTTATGCAAGCTCCTGATAGAGCGCAAGAGAAGAAGCCGTCGGTACATAGCCAGCTGGAGCTGGTACTTCTCTTTTTCCTCCTTTTTCTTATTTTCTAGGGTTTCCATTATTTTTGTAGTCTTTGTCCACACCATCTGGCCCAGTCTACAAGAGGCTGTATTGTCCTCGGCACCACTGCCTGCCTCCTGCACGTGGCAAGCTCCAAGGTCCATCCCGGGCAGGGGAGCAGCATCTTGCGGAGTGTCACCAGGCACCCTTGGGACCTGCAACACCTCCAAACTCCCATCAACATCATAAGAGGGGCTTGTGGAGCATGAGAAAGCAAAGTCCAAAGGCTGTAGATTACTGGCTGACGCTAGCAAGGATGAGGCACTTAATGATGCATTTACAGCTGTCTGATGATATTCAGCCAACCCAGAGGTTATCCTCTGTGCCTGGCCACCACTAACCCTCTCTGGACCAGTCAAGACTTTTGCCTGGGCCAAAGCCTTGCTGGAGAGGCTGGACAGTCTTTCTGGCATTGATGAATTTCTCTTCTCTTCATTAAGGATGGTTAATGAAGGGCTGGCAGAACAACCAGGAGATGCCATTACAACATCCTGATTTGAGAACGGGTCTTCATCCTCGCTATTATTTTGGATCACTTCTCCGTCTCTTGATATTGTATCTACTGTCTCAGCCATTTATTGCATGATCTACAGAAACTTCTGTGGACAAAGTGGAAGCAAGAGGATTTCATTTCCACATACACACCAGAGAAGCCCAGCGCAGAGTGACATTTGAAGAAAGAACCTCTCTTTCTATTTAAGCAATGGACCTATTACTTTTCTAATAAAGCGCAACCCTTGGGTCACTTCGGGCCATTTCTTGTGATTTGCATTAGATGTTCTTCGAGACACAACATTAATCCAATAATAATTAAAATGATCTACTGTACTATTAACATTCTCAAATCTTTAAAGGCAAGTGATCTATCCCTGCAGCACTGGCTGTGCCGACTAATTAAACAGAACACAGTTGTAAATGGGCATTGCAAGCACTTCTGCCGTTGAAGAACACAGCTCTAACAAGTGTGGTTTGGAGAGACGGGCAAGTTATCGGGACTGATCATCTTTAAAGGATGGTGGATGTACTGCAAACAGCAGGTTGCATTTTAAATGCCCTCTCCAAGATTAATCTGCCTGCTATCGGTTTGTTTACAAGGTTACCTTTCCCCCTCCTATTAATTCTAACAGCAAAGCTACATTAGCACCATGCTAGACAGGAAAAAGAAACCAAACACTTACCGAGGTTAGTGGGGGAAAAGAAAGGAGTTAGAATACATTGTGTCTGTGTGTCATGTTTTCTTGAATGTGAGTCAGCACAATCTGGAACAGAAACATCACCGTGCCAGAGCAGGAGCAGCAACAGCATTACGCTGTTCCACCCAGCAACAACACAGTCAGTCCCAATCACAGAAGAGCGCAGGGCTGGTTTCTTCCTCTCTCAGTGGATATTCTTTCCTGGCATCCAGCTTTTATGTCATCACCAAAATGAAAACCAGGGCTGGATGATGCATCCTTGCCCATCTCAAAAAATAAACATACTCACAGAATCACAGAAAGTTAGGGTCTGGAAGTGACCCCCAAAGATCATCTAGTCCAACCCCCCTGTCAGAGCAGGATCACCTCTACCAGATCACATGGAAACTCATCCGGGCACATCTTGAATATCTCCAGAGAGAGACTGCACAACTCCCTTTGGCAGCCTCTTCCTGTGCTGTCACTCTCACAGTGAAAAGATTTCTCCTCATGTTTATATGAAACTTCCTCTGCCTCAGTTTCCACCATTGCCCCTTGTCCTGTCATTGGGCATCACTGAGCAGAGCCTGGCTCCATTCTCTTGGCACTCCCCCTTTACATATTTATAGCCATTAATCAGGTCACCTCTCAGTCTCCTCTTTTCCAAGCTAAAGAGCCTCAGCTCCCAGTCTCTCCACATAAGGAAGACATTCTTGATTTGCTCATTCTGCAGGGGGACAGTATCTGTGGCCTATATGTGCCAATCAGCAGAGAGATAACACAGCACCACAAAGGTGGTGAGGCATTCTGGACTCCAGTGTATACAGAGAAGAAAAGCCTCACATACCCTAGATAAACTTTAGTTGCATGGACAACGTAAACCCAAAAATGAAACAAGTATTCAGTACCAACTATGGTACACTAAGCATGAAAAACAGGCCAAGGGAGGTTCTGCTCCCCTTGTGCTTTGCCTCATTGAGGTCACATCTGGAGCATCATGCCTAGTTCCAGGTTCCCAAGTTCAAGAAAGACAGATACTTGAGAGAGTGGAATGAAAGGTTACAAAGATGGTGAGAGGACTGGAGCATCTCTCTTGAAAGGAAAGGCTGAGAGGTCTGGGGCTGTTTAACCTGGGGAAGAGAAGAGAGAGAGCACCTTACTAGTGCTTATCAATATTTAAAGGATGCTTGTTGCAAGAATGGGACCAGTCCCTTTTCAGTGGTGCCCAGTGGTAGCAGCAGGGGTAATGGGCACAAACTGGAACACAGTCAATTCCACCTAAATATAATGGCTTTTTCCTTACTTTGAGTGTGAATGAGAACTCAGATTGGAGTGTCCAGAGAGGTTGTGGAGTCCACTTCTCTGGAGAGATTCTAAACCTACCTGGATGCTATCCTGTGCAACTGGTTCTGAATGACTCTGCTTTAGCAGGGGGATTGGACTCAATCTCCAGAGGTCCTTCCCAACTACTACAATTCTGTGACACTGAGAACCAAGTGTTAAGCATAAAGGCAGGCAGAAGCTCTAGATTCAAGTGTTTAATGTACACCTATACATAATCATGCTGGCCTAATCTGAAAGGAGCAGCTCTACATCTAAGGTATGTCACAGAAAAATAAACATTATCCGCGCCTTTGATGTTCAGAAAAGCTGCCTTCTACATCCTCTCTTGCTTGTAACACCAGAAACAATTAATAAATCATCTATCTACATCAACTTCAAAATCAATTTAGCATGAGGTTTCAGTTGCCCCAAGACTTTCTCCTCTCCATTCTATTAATAGAACAAACCAATCCAAAATACTATCTAGCATCTTCCTGGAGCTGGAGAAGAATGAAGGTAGATCCTATCTCTGCTTCCACAGACACTGCAATACAGAATTTCTTATTTTTCATCTCCACTGACTATCTATCTTTCTGATGAATCTGTTAGGGTATGCTTCCGACTATGAACATGTGAAGTCCACTAAACATAAAGCTATATTTGTACCCTGAGTTCTAACTCGAACGAATTTGTTGGCACACTGTGGCACTTAATTAGTAAAATAAACTAAAGCTGCTGTGTTTGTGTGCCAGATCATGCTGCAGATTACATAAGGAATTCTAGGAAGAGATTAGTGTCCAGGGAGCTAACGAACTCCACAAGTTAACATCCTGGTGATTCCCATTTTTCTGAATCTCAAGTTACGGTAGCTAAAGAATATGGAATTGAGGGAACAAGGATTTTACTATATGACACACTGAAAAGGTTCATTGTAATACAGCATTATGTGGAGAGCCTTTTAATTTTGTCTGTTCTTCTCTCCAAAGCACCGTAGGCAGATCTCACCACAAAGAAAACAAGAGATGAGTGCTAGACAGTTCATTATCTCAAGGTATATCAATAGTTTTCTAACAGAAATAGTATTCCAGTCCTCAACTTTTATCTTTGTAGCAATTTGAGCAAAATTTTCTAACAGTCCAACAGGGCATGAAAAAAAACTAATTTTGCTTTGGTTTGTTTGCCTTTTTTGTTTTT
>VWYK01018160.1:0-22758 GCA_013399775.1 Semnornis frantzii | reverse complement strand
AAAGAGTGCTTAGTAACTGTTCTTTTCTTTACACTCTCTACACTCATATTCTCTAAACTCATTCCAGGGAGCTGGAGGAATAACTTCAAATTCTCAGGTTTTTGATTTTAGAGAATTAAAGGGCTATCAGGCAATTAGATTGCTTTTTTTTTTAAAACAAGGGCCTACTACTACTCTCCTCCACACCAGCCCACCTCCAGAGACTTACTGCCATGCAAAAAGGATACACATAGACAATCTAAGAGTCTGGCTCTCTGATAGGACTGTATGCAGAAATCCTGCAGAAGTCTGCAAATTGCATCTTAATGACAGAAGGGCACTGCACATCACATCAAGCACTTATGCAGCTCATCATGCCACTACCTTGACAGGTTATGCAGATATTCCTAGCAGCTGCAATGATGTGGTGTAAAATGTTGCAGGCAAGGGGAAAATACTGAATTAATGGGGTTTTCCACAAAAGAAGCTGCTCAAATCATAAGTGAAAGGAGGGGAAAAACTGGCAAATTGAGTTTATAAACCCCCCTACTATCACATCCTCCAGATCCATGCTTACACTTTCTAATGGCAGATTCCATGTGTCTGATGACATTTACCTCTCATGCAGCTTCAATCATGCCTATCTTCAAAGTCATAAAAATTATGCCTGCACTAGTTTGCAATGCTGTGCACCAGTTTAAGGTACAAACTTTTATGATCAGAACCTAATACCTCGTGCCAGTTTTTCCTTCAATTACAGTTATTTCTAAAACAAGTTATCTTCTCCACATTCTTTCTGGTTACAGAAGGAGAGGTAATAGCAATCTCTGTGTAGTGCCATTTGTAAGCTAAATTTATGTTCCAGATTTGCATGTTAAGAGCCTTACTCTTAAAAGGCAGCTCTCAAAGGCAGCATGTTTATGCTTCCATTTGTGCTTAAATTTGAATGCTACGGCAAAGCCAAGGGGAAAAAAAAAAAAAAAAAACCCAAAAAAAACTAAAACAAAAACTACAGATTATTCTAGTTCTTTTTATCAAGTCCAATGAGGTTTGTTTATTTTTATTATTGACTAAGCCTCCGTTTGGGGCAGGAGGAGGGGAAACAACTGTTAACATTTGTAGGCTCTGCCTGGATATTATTTTGCACCTGAGCTCTCTCCTCCACAGTTTGCACTCAAGCCTATGAATGCTTTTAAAAACTATAATGTTTAATGCACTGACTCTGCAACTCTCCCAATCATACCTAATCAAGTGATTCTTGATTAGTCATATATTTTGGGTCATATGACTACATCATACATGACTACATCGTACTAACATCGGTTAGTCATATTTTAATACTTTATTAGATATTTTCATTACTTTACTTGGATGGTCTCATTCTTCTACATATGCTTTCTGTTTGTAAAAGGAAAAGCATCACTACTGAAAACGGCTCATTTAACACCACTTTTGGCTGGTTTAACTTGAAAACACACTCTGAAAATCATTGCTAGGTTACTTTAATATAAACTAAATATCTCTTCAGACATTTTAGTTCTGGAGCATAATTATTTATAGATATATACATATCACCAACAGGATTGTGCTCCACATCATGTACACTTGGCATGTTTTGACCAAAAGCTCACCCTACACACTTCCACCACCATACTATTTTGCCCTGTCTTCCACATTCCATTACAATTCTGCCTTTAAATTTCTAATTCTCACATGTGCAAAAAGGAAACTACAAACGTGGCCTTAGAAAATTAAATTCTAACAAGCTACAAAACTACATTTAAAGCTGTCTCTGTACTGATGAGTTAGGCTCAGAGCTACAAAGAACCTGATGGCTTCAGGCAGTAAAGATTCCTGGCACTAATTAAATACTTTGAAAGAATAAAGTTTTACATTATATTTACAGTATTTATATCTACAGATGTGCAAATAAATTTGTAACACATTAAACACCAGAAGATACACGAATCTTGGGACAAATCTGCTACCTCTTTGCTTACACCAGCGTTGGAGATGCAATTGCTTTTGCCTTACTTTCACTCCCTCTCAAAACAAGTACTTCACCTCCCAGACCTCCCGATTTCTTACCCAGTAAAGGTGTATGTAGTCCACCAACATTTTTAAAAAAGCAAAACAGAAATCAAGCAGGCGAAGCTGATTACCTTTGGTAAGGTGCTAAGTCGCGGCAGGCGCAGGCGGTGTGAGGGGCCGCAGCTCCGTGCGCAGAGGCCACGCGGGGCTGCTCGAGCCGCACACAGCCGCTTGCAGCGGCCCCCGCGCGGGGCACAGCGCAGCCCTCGGCCTCGCGCCGGTCCCTCGGGAAAGCACAGCTGGCACAGGTCTGTGGCACCGCACAGGGTGAGAACAGCCCTGCCAGGGCCCAGGGGAGAGCGCGAGGAAGGGCACGAGCAGCGGCCCAGGTGTCCCTGCACAGGTGCATCTCTCCTGCAATATGTGGAGAGCAAACACAGCAACACTACAAGGCAGGTCCTTGGAGTTGTCTTTTAAATACTTCTTTGACCAACAGACAAACCTCCCATCCAGCCTTGCAGACACTTAGCTCTATCAAAGAAACAAATACGTACTTCACAGAATCCCAAACCCAGCAGGAGTTGGAAGGGACCTCTGGAAATCATCTAGCCCAGCCCTCCTGCTAAAGCAAAGTCATCCACCACAGGTTGCACAGGTTCACAATGTCCTGGTAGGTTTTGAAAGGCTCCAGAGGAGACTCCACCACCTCTGTGGGCAGCGGCACCCTCGCAGGGAAGTTTTTTTCCTTAAGTTGAACTGAAACCTCTTGTGTTCCAATTTGTGCCCTGCAGGCTACCTAAGAAACGTGCAGTTTCATGTCTTAGGTTTGCTCCTCAGTCTCTTCCCTCTTTTCTACCTCACTCCCTGCTGCTGCCCTGCCCCACTGCCCTTATGCTGCCCCATGCACAAAGTAATAGGTAAAAAACTACACCCAAGGAGAGTCAAAAGCACCACAAGCTATTACGTCTTCAAGTCCACTGTGCTGGAGGGTCTTGCTGTGTCATTAAAAGCAAAGATACAGTTTGATTTGGTTTTGTTTTTCACATCTACAGCAACTAAGGAAACAAAACCCCAAACACATATACACATATATATATGCACACATATATACATATATGCACACACACATATATATATATATATAAATAATCTGAGTGGCCCTGCTGTGGTAGATCCACGACTAGACAAACCCAAATGAAATGAAGTCTTGAATAAAAGATAGACAAGGTTCTTCATCATGTCAAAGAAAGATTGGTCAACAGATTACGATGATTATTGCCAATGAGGTTCAGTGTCTTCTCTTTGTACCTCTTTGGCGTGATACTCCATTGTGGGAAGATGTTTCTAACTAATATACACTCTGATTACAGTAAATTACTAAAAGACTTCAAAAGAATCTGTGCTTAGTTCTTCTCATTTGGAAGATCAGAGAAAGTGAAGATGAATAAAATTGTAACAACAGCATAAAAACATTGATTAATCTACATGCAAGATGTTTTTCTGTAGCACCAAGCATGCCTGTCTCCAGTAGAAAGAAATTATACTTCATTTTCCCCCAATAAGTTTTCAAGCAATTATTTTTTTCAGAAAGAAATCAACAAATTTTGAATATTTTCATTACAATCTTTATGAACATTTTAATTGAAGCTCTATTGAGAAAATTCTCAAAATCTCTTTTGGCACTAATTTCAATATTCCATTTTATATATATTTTTTCTTATTATTTATCTTTTATACCATTTCCCAGCATGTCAACAGAGCTTTTTAGCATAACCAGGAAATAATATAAAGTGTAATGCAGAAAACTTTTCAAACAGCTCTAAATAAACAGCTCCAGTTGAAATTAAATATCACAGAACCACAGAACTGAGAGGTTGGAAGGGACCTCCAGAGGTCATACAGTCCAATCTCCCTGCCAAGGTAGGATACCCTAAGGTAGTTTGCTCAGGAAGACATCCAGGTAGGTTTTGAAAGTCTCCAGAGAAGGAGACTCCACAACCTCTCTGGGCAGTGTGTTCCAGTGCTCTGTTGCCTTCACTGTACAGAAGTTTCTCCTCATGTTGAGGTGAAACTTATGTTCCAGTTTGTAGCCCTTGGTCCTTGTCTTACTGCTGCTGACTAGGGAAAAGAGATTGGCCCCAGCCTCTTCACACCCACCCCTCAGATATTTGTATACATTGATAATATCTCCTCTCAATTTTCTCTTCTTCAGACTAAACAGCCCCAAGGCTCTTGGTGTCTCTTCATAGGGGAGATGCTCACGTCCCCCAGTCATCCTCATGACTCTCCACTGGACTCTTTCCAGCAGGTTCCTGTCTCTTGAACTGGGGAATCTCTAGCATGCACATGTAATAACCACTACAATGCCATAAGATGAAAAAATAAATTAAACTCCTTTCCAACAAGTTCAGTAGTTACTGTTGCAATTCAGATGGAATTTTGAATTTATTTTATCCTCTCATTTGTTAAGATCTTAATGTTGGGAATTTTTTTCCCCTCAAACTTTGTATTTGCTCAAAATTTTTGTTCTAAGACATTTAATAGTAATTTTAATTTTTTATGCCTAGGCATGAAGATGTGGTATTTCTTTTCCTCTGATGAGGATAGGAAGCCTCATTTAACACAGTATTTTCAGAGATGAGATCATATATGATATTTGCCAAGAATAAGTGTAAGCCAAAAATTAATAGTAAATACATGTCATAATTATAAGAGTTTTTGTAGTCAGGCTCCTTCAATTTGAAACATTGGCTCAGTTTCCTCTTCATAAATGATGCTGTGCAGAAAACCTCACTACCAGAAAAACATTACATAATTTTGAAGTTAAACAGTGGCAAGGACCTGAAGAATGAATAAATAAATAATTCCACAGATTTTTGCCACAGCTGTTGGTTTATTACACTGTTGAATTACTAGATTTTTATTTTAATTGTGGTTTGTTTTTTTCTCCCTGAAGAAACTAATGCTCTGTCTGAAAGTCAGAAATTAGCTTTACCTAGTTTAATCTTTCTACTCCATTGCAAGTGCCATCTTCAGCATCAGTCCTGCATGACTAATCAATGAGGAGGAAAAGACCTGTTCTTGGTACACTTCAGTTAAAATCCTGCTTTGAGCCAGCCTCTAGAAGAAACTGGCTGGGATGATTGCTAACTGGGAGACTTCCAGTTGGTACTGAGTAACCAGCTACACATCTTCAATTAACTCTCCAGCCTGAAGGCACAAATATGTACTAAAACCCAGCAGCTCTCTTGAAAAACTATGGTTTACTCAAAACCCAAGCACTTCCTGTAATTTAAGATTAAATCAAGCCCAAGCCGAAATCCTGAAGTCTGCTTCACCACAATTACTGAACTCAAAATGAAATGGCCTTCCTCTTCCAGCCCTTAGAGGAAGAATCTTGTGCTGGGAGATAGTGATCTGAGCTGATATAAGCAGCGATTAAGGAAGGATGTGAACCCATGCTGGCAGCAGGTTTTGTTTCCCTGGTCTTCCTCCTTGCCCCAAATGAGCTGCAGCCAGCTGTGGAACAGCAAATAACAGGAGACAGGATGGCATTTCCTTACCACCACAAGGCATCTCGTGCCCTACACAGAGCTGCTGCTTGCAGGGACTGGGAGTGGGATGAGCAACAGGTGGTCCAGCCCAAACTGAGTTCTAAACATGAGATGATGCAGCTGGAGGCTAAAATCCTAATTGGAGTTAGACACAACTCTGAGTAGCCTGGAGAAGGGTCTACCTCAGCTTTTCCACATCATGTTCTCCACAGAATGGCTGAAAGAGAGCTTTAATACAAACAAAACCAGTATCTCAACATCTGAAACAGAAAAAAAACAGCATCTAAGCGGGACACATTCTTTGCTGCACTGCTTCCAAACTTGTTTCCAGGTACCTCAGTGACCTTCCACATCACAGCAAGCAGCGGCTCAGCTGTCACTACCTGTGCTCTCGCTGCTTCTCTACACTGATGGCAAGGGCCATGATCTCCCTCTGAGCAATGCCAACAGCTGCTCATCCGTGGGAGCCTTTCCCTGCCTCCAGGATGACTTCTGTCCCAGGAGGTACACCACCAGTATAGAAAGACCAAAACCACTGTTTTTTCTAGGCACAGTAACTCCTCTCTGCTGGTTTAGCTCACGCTGACCAGGAAAAGCCCAGTTTCCTGAGGAAAACTCAGATCTGCTGAAAGGAAATGACAAGTCTGGGGAAGACTGCTCATTGACTACCATGTGGAATTTAATTACATGAATAGATGTCAGGAAATTGGTGACCCTATTCTTTGAGTGGTTTCTGTGCATTTTCCATTTAGATCCTCACCTATGAGCAAATATTTCTGACACAAACTCATCCTAATCCAATAATTTTCAGGAAGAATGAGTTAATGCGTTTTAATTTATGAGCCTCTATTTGACATTTCCTATCATTGTTTTGGTTGGAGAAGATCTTTAAAGTTGCTGATTCCAACCACTATCTAAGTCTACCAAGTCTGGTGCTAATGCAGATCCTTCAGCACCACATCTCTGTCTTTCCAGGTCTTCATCTCAAAACTAGGGAGTACATATTCTTATTTTTCCAATCTTCAAAGAGAGTTTTTCACATCATTTTCTTTTTCAGATTTTACTAGTAATGAAAGAGACACTTGGGTGGTGCAAACATTCTGAAAGGACTGGAGCAGTGTATTACCAGAGATTTTGTATCATAACTCAGGTTTTAAACATCTGGGGAAAATAAATCAGTTTGTGACCAAAATAGCTGTTATTAGACTTTAAATAAATACACACATTACAATTCCACTGCTGAATTTGCTGCATGGTAATGATCAAAGACCATTTTGCCATTGCCTACAACTGGAAATAGAAAATGTCATTACATAAGCTAGTCCAAATCAGATTTATACAATAGTATTCTGTTAGTATAGCTACTCATCCAATGTAAATAATTAAACCCTTTGACTCAAATCCTTTGACTTAAATCCTTTTAAACATTAAATCCTATTAAGTCAAAATAGCATGAAGCATTTCTGTCTCCTCACTTCTCTTCCTACTATAAAAAAAAAATCACATCAAAAATTTGACTTCCAGAATGGCACGAACGAGATTTTAAACTACTTGTCAAAATGACTCTAAGTAACTTCCTGGCCTGCATGAGTCATAGAATTGTTTTGGTTGAGAAGACCTGTGAGATCATGGACTCCAATCATGCTCTAACTCTACCAAGTCTGAGGCCAAACCATGTCACTCAGCACTACTTCTCTGCCTCTTCAACACCTCCAGGGATGGGGATCAAATCACCTCCCTAGGGAGGCTGTTCCAATGTTTGAGGAGCCTTTCAGGGAAGAAGTTTCTTCTCGTATCCAACCTATACATCCACAGTTACAGTTTGAGATCATTTGCTCTTGTCTCTCCTTAATAAGGAGAAGAGCCCAGCCCCCACTGGGCTCCAACCTCCTTTCAGGTAGTTGTAGAAGACAGCACTGTAATGATTTGATGCATTCAGGATCTTCATTGTACTAAAGAAATGATTATAAAAGACAGCTATTGCAAGCCTCATTTAAGAAATGTCACTGACACTATTACTGGAGGGGTTTAGCATTTCATATAAGACTGTGTATTTTAAGTGCTATTAAATACAGAAAAATAAATGCTCTTGATTTAATAACAGCCAGTAGAAAGTTCGTCGCATGTTTAAAGAGATACTTCAATTGTTCTATCCAAACAATGAGTTCTCAAAACAAAAACTTACATCAAACTAACCAGGTTTTACTGAGCAACTTTATCATTCACTCAAAGCGTCTCCATGTTGCTCTTATATTGTTTCTGCCAAAAAAAAAGCAGACCTTTGCCATTCACAAAGGAAGATGACATCCTTCATGATAAATTGTCTTTTCTCCCAACAGTACTCAACCAACTACCGTATAGATCAACTGTATTCTAAGCTAAAATCTTAAGGGAAACCCTAGCTTTATAGTTTTTTAAAACAATGAAGCATTCTGGCAAAATGCTAAGAAGTTGTGTATGGCTTTTTCCCCCCTCCACAGTCTCATAAACGGCAACAAGTATTCTGTGAAATTTCTAGTGTTACGACAAACTCTGCAATACAGAAATCATTTGGTCATAGAGGTAACCAAAATAGTCTTAAAGCAACAGGTTGAAGTGGCAGTAGCAGCCTAGTCATGGCAGTGCTCAGTTTGTTTAGGGGTCATTCCTAAATGTATGTAAAAGTAAACATGGTACTTTTGCAGCCGTGGCTAAGAGTACTGCAAATTTACTTCCTCTTCTACACTTTGCTTTTGCCCTGCAAAACATGAGAGGTAAATGATGGCAGATACAGACTTACAGCTAACATTTGCAAGGTAGATTGAAACTTGAGGAATCTCTCAAGAGATTAATGTGTTTTTTTGAAGTTGTTTGGAGCAAACTGATAAAGATGTGGTGGAGCTGAATGCATATAACTTTTTTTTTTCAAGGCATATTTGGTCCAATTAAAACCACCTGGAGATAGGTGACAAAAGTTGCTTCAAACTCCTAGTGCACCAATATTTTACAAAAAAGGCTTAATCCCAGTACTTATTCTGTTTGTGCAAGGAGAATTGTCAATGTAATTTCCATTTGTTGCGCTCCAATGAAATATTAGAAACATAGAATGGTTTGGGGTGGAAGGAACCTTTAGAGGTCATTTACTGCAGCCCCATGCAGTGAGCAGGGGTAACTTCAACTACCTTAGGTTGCTTGAAGCCTCATCCCACCTGTTTCCAGGGATAGGGCTTCTACCACCTCTCCGGGCAACCTCTTCTGGTGTCTCACCACCTTTATAATAAACATTAGATTAACCTTCATTGATTCTAAAGAAACCTAAGTAACAACTGTTAATTTTAAACCTTGCATTTGAGAATGATGAATGAGTATATATTAGACACTGTGTGTGCCCAGAAAGTCTTCTAATGATAGCAAAACATTTCCGTACCCTATGAAGCAAGTCTACAGTGACACCAATGTGGTAGCACAAGATAAATCTTTCTGTACTGACATGAGTGCTATCACTGTAGTACATTTGATGGTTCCTACAACTGAATTTGCTATAGTTTTGAATGTTAGAATATTATGATTACAGTTAGAAAAAAAATAAGATTTGTTTTGAACAGTTCAAATACAAGTTGGTATTTGAAGACATTGCTTTAAGGAAGATTAGTGATGGAAAACTAATTCTGCAAGCCGATACTCTCTTGTTTTTCCTACAGTCCCTGCAGGCTAGAGTATGAAGATGTACAAAGCTTTTTGGAGACACTACCAAAGAATCTTGTCACAAAAACACCCCTTCCTTGTCTTTAAACTGGAGAATAGCTCAGAGGTACTTAGGAGAAGAGGATGAAGTGTTATTCACCATTCTTCTATAAGGCAAGCCCAAGAAAAGCAATTAATGATCTTTACTGAAACACAGTGAAATCCATTTCTGACTGCAGATGCATTTACCTGAGTGCACCCAGAAAGGTATCTCTCAATTCATCAAAGAATTAGAAGTGTGCAAGAGAGCCCTAATAATTGGCTTAATGGAAGATTTACATTCTTATCATGCTCATGCCATCACATCAGTAGGCCTACATCGATTTTCACTGCCTCCAGATTTGGTTTTCACTGTTTTCAGCCCTGGACATGCCTGCTAAAAAATATTAATACAGATAAAAATTGATGGCTTGTGGATGCCCTACCGTTACTAAAAGAGGAACACTTGGAAAGGCTTCTCAATCTGAAATTTATAGCACCCATTAAGAGAGTGTACTTTCTATAATTACAGCTGTGGGGGAGGAGGGTTGCCATACATCATGATGCCAGTAGATCATATGGCGAAAACACTAGAACAAGCTACTGCAGATTTAATCATGGAGGACCTTTCCCTTCCTTTTCCATTTCTTTACCTTTTCCATCAACTCCTTCATGAATCACTGTTCAATACTTGCTTTTAGCCTCTGTGAAGATGATCCCATACTGAAGAAACATGTTAAACAGTCAAATTGCAGCAAAGGATAAAATGTGCTATGGTCAAACTCAAAGAGACATAGAATGCATTAGAGATTCCATGCACTGTAGGTTTATTTTTGATGAAGACTTGTCTTGCATTATCCACTTGAGGTCTCCACTGGTATACTAAAAATGTTCAAATATTGAATGGATATTCAAGTCACCAAACAAGGCACAATTTAGAGCACTGCACATGCACTATGGATGCAGGTTATTCCACTATTTCCTTCTCTTTGCCTGCCTGACATGCATGTGGAACTGGTACCTTGGTGACTTTGATTACCAGTAAAGATGTGGAGTGGACACAAAGTCCTAGAGCCCTAGCAGGTAGTAGTAAAATGAAACTTCAGTTTGTGCCTTTAGTGTGGGAATAACCAGACTGTGCTGAACTTGACAACCTACAGTCTCTAACTCCTCCTAGGTTCTGCTCCACGTGGCAGTAGGACTGGCTCCAGCATCTCTTCTACCCCTGCTGACAGGCAGCAGGCACTAATGGAATCTCATCCAGTGAGAGTCACTAATCACCTTAAAGGCTGTTAGCAGGATCGCTACATACCTGAATCCAGAGACCACCACAGCCACAATTTCCACTTTTCCTGCTGTCAGATCGCCTTCTCACTTGCAAGCTGTATATAAACATATGTCAGTACTGGAATGTTCATCAGAAGATTAATTGTAAAAGAAAGTAAAGATTAAATGTCTCCCGTATTTGTATCAAATCAAAGTAACTTTGTTTGATGAAAAATTCTTGAGAAAAGTCAATACCCTTGTTCTGTGCTCCTCATTTCAGCCCAAGAAGCTAAACTTCTGTGTAAACCCTACTCATGGTGTGTTGCCATATTATCTATACATGGAATCCAGTACATAATGCTTTAGAGCGGTATGTTAGTTCACAGTTTAACTTTTTTTGATATCCGAACAATTCAGAACTGATGTACACAGATCACATGATAACAGAAACTGTTATTGTTTATAAACAAATTACTTGTGATCCTTATTTTTCACTTCTCATTATGGTTTAGAAGCTTGGCCATAGCAGATGTCCCATGAAGTAGAACTCTATTTTATGGTTCACTAAAATAGGTGAAGAACATGAAAATTACTGTAGGAAAAAAAGAAAGGAAGGAGCCCTGATCAGGTCCAGAGAGCGGTTCTGATAATCTCTTGAAGAATTTACTACAGCTGTAGAATGCTCTTCGGGATGATGCATCTCATTTACAATATTCCCCATAATATTTCTCAGTGGTGCTCCTTTCTAAAAGCACATCTCTTGCCTCAGCCAGGGGGGAAGAGTGAAGCTCAACTCACAACAGGGATATGTAACCTTATTGCAAGCTAGGAATCTATTTGCAACAGCAAGTAGATTGGTACACACTAGTCTGATTTGCTGAGAAGTGGAGAGATTTTAAAGTACACAGAATGCACTCAAATTAGGGTTAAGATGGTTCCAGATGCTCCTACAGCCCTATCTCAACCTTGTCCTCCTTTCTACAATGCCACCTTTTGGAGTTTTTCAGTGAGAGCACTTAAAGAAGGAATTTTAAATGTGTTGAAACAGTAGTTAACTAATAGATACAAAACTAACGAGTTCTCTATTATTAACACCACATTGCTGAGGGTAATCTTGCTGGTTTTGATGTTTTGTGTTGTTGCTGTGTCACTCTTCGAGGATGATGGTATGATCTAGTGCAATGCTGCCCAGCCTCATCAACTACAGAAGTTACATGTTTATCTTGGAATCACAGAACGTTAAGGGTTGGAAGAGACCTCTGGAGATCATCTAGTCCAACCTCCCTGTCAAAGCAAGGTCACCTGGGGCAGGCTACACAGGAATGCATCCAAGTTTTGAAAGTCTCCAGAGAAGACTTCACAGTCTCTCTAGGTAGCTTGTTGCAGTGCTTTCCTTCTCCTTCCTCCTCAGCTGCAAAAGCAGGTTGCACCATCACGCAGCCTATATGTCCTAGAAATATATCCTGTCTTTTCATTTGGTCCCAGAGGCAGGTGCCAGTTCTGTATTGCTTGCGAACACAGCAAGAAAAAATAGTTACTGCCTGCATATCAATTCTGTTTCTCATGGGTAGTATAGAAACAACCCACAGGACACGCTGGGCTCATGTTTGGACCACACTGACCTGTATACATAGAGGTTACTCCCAGTAACATAAACCAGAAACAGGTTCCACAACTATGTATGTAAACAGAAGAAAAAGTTTGGTAAACAAGGCCAGAAGTGTGTCTGTGTAGTTATATTTAAGTGTGTGGGTGAACTGAGATTGAGCAGAACCCTCTGTTTCCAAACAAAAATACTCCACTGCAGCTGGAATACAGAACATCATCAAATATCCTTTTTATACCAGTTGACAATTTTTTTGTCATGTGCCATTTGTTATTCTCTGTGAAAATGAGTATATTATCAGGAGCTTTTAACATACAAAATGGCATAAACTGATGCATAAATAGATTTGCTGAGGCTGATAATAAACAGGATTTGTTTAGTTGGGAGAATAAATTAAAGAAACAACCACCATTACCTTGCCAGGATGTCCTGCTGCCAGATTTTCCATCACAAAGAAAGAATTTCTCAGTAATAGAGTTGGAAAACAACCTAAGTATTTCAGCTTCCATTCAGTTATCCACCATAATCTCACATGTGGGCAACCAGAAACAAGAATATGTATGCATATGGAAGTGGGTGTCTCCGTATGTCAGAAACTGGATAATCATTGCTCATAGTATATTGGAAACCAGGAAAACAGTTCTTAGTCTGGTTTATTTATATATATGTGTGTGTGTATGTCTAAAAGCAAACATTGGCTAGAACTACTGTTAGCAAGGCAGATAAAAGATCACTGGATCAAGTCTGAGCACTTCTAGAATCATAGAAACGTTTCAGTTCAAAAAGACCTTGATGACCATCAAGTCCAACTGTCAGCCTCAGCTCAGCATGGCCATTAAACCATGTCCACATGTTTCTTGAACACCTTCAGGAACAGTAACTCCACCACTTCCATGGGCAGCCTGCCCCAATGCCTGACCACTCCTTCAGGAAAGACATTTCTTCTAATGCCCAATCTAAAGTTCCTCTAGTGCAACTTGAGGCCATTTCTTCTCATTCTACCACCTGATACCAGGGAGAAGTAACCAACCCCCAACTCTAATCCAACCTCCTTTCAGGGAGTTGTAGAGAGCAATGAGGTCCTCCCTCAGCATCCTCTTCTCCAGACTGAACAACCCCAGTTCCCCCACAAGACCTGTTCTCTAGACCCTTCATGAGCTCAAGCCCCTCAACAGGATACAAAACTGAACCTAGTAGTCAAGGTGCTGAGTATAGGTTCACAATCACTTCCCTAGTCCTGCTGGCCACACTATTGCTGATGCAGATCATGATGCTGTTGTCCTTCTTGGCCAGCTGAACACATGCTGGCTTGCGTTAAGATGACAGTTGACCAACAGCCCCAGGCCTTTCTCTGCTGAGCAGCTTTCCAGCCACTCTGTCCCAAGCCTAAAGCATTTGTGGGGTTGTTGTGACCAAAGTGCAGGGACCTGGCACTTGGCCTTTTTAAGCATCATACAGTTATCCTCAGCCATTTGATCCAGACTGGCCAGGTCCTTTTGCAGACTTCTTACCCTCAAGCACATCAACACTTTTGCTCATCTTAGTATGACCTTCAAATTACTGAAGATGCCTCAATCCCTTTGCCCAGATCATTGATAAAGTTATTGAACAGAACCGGCCCCAGAACTGAGCCTTGGAGAACACCACTAATGCCTGGGCATCGACTAGACCTAACTCCATTCACCACCACTCTTTGGGCCCAGTCACTCAACTTGTTTCTAACCAAGCAAAGCATCCACCCATCCAAGCCATGAGCAGCCAGTTTCTCTAGAATGCTGTGGTAAACCACTGTTTCCAAAGGTTTGCTTCTCGCTGTACATTGCTAGTTCTTCTTGGTAGAATATGTTGCCTATCTTTGTACAATAAAAGAATGACAATACTACTCAAACTGCATTTAAAAAGCTATAAAGAAACAAATTGAATTTTAAATGACCATTAAAAAACATTTCAGATGGTAAGATCAATTCTGCAGCTGAGAAGAGGAATGAAATCCTGCCACTAGACCCATCCAGAATTGAACTATGAAATGGGCTGGAAAATATACTGCTGAACCCTCTGCCAATAGGAAAACATATTATATCGATGAAAATAGTTAGGTAATTAAGTTTTTATAACTTGTGGTAAGAAAAAGAATGTGATTTGTCATAAACAATGAGCAATGCATTCCAATTGCTTGATGAAATATTCAAAAGCAAAATGTCAGTGTTCCTGCCTGGATTCTTCGTTTTCCTCTGTGCATCCATCCCTAAGAAATGATATCTCACTTTGCTGTCAGTATGAAAGGAACTTGTATCTCGGACATACAGAAGAGTTGGACTGAGGTTCAGTCAATTCATGTCTTTATCATAAAAAAAAAGAAGCAAGTCATCATGAATTAATAGATATCAGTAATACATATCAGGAAAATGTGCTATAACTGTAATTCAGCATAAGAGAAAAACAAATCACTTACAGAATGAAATATTTCTCAGGAGCAGTTGAAAATTAAAAATCTTCTTTTGTAAGCAGTTTTCAAATTTGGGAAGTTGGAAAGAGGAAATTAAGGTGATTTTAAAATATATTTGTAATTTCCAGATAAACAGGTTTCATTCCACTTTCTGAACAGGGGAATAAAAAGATGGTATTCTCTGAGAATCAAAGAATACATTTATTTTTCTTTCTGGTATATGTATCATCCATCTATCTACATATGTGTGTGTGTGTATATATATGCTACATCACACTTGTATGGCCTGCTTTCTACTTTAAGCAAAACAACAAAGACGTGATAAAGAAAAATGTGTACAACAATAACTTATTTGTTCATGCCCTATATACAGCCATGGATTATAAGAAACACAAAGATTTATTTATCTTTGCATTTTCAAATTGGTTTTAAGTGGGTCAGCAGGTCCCAAAGATATCAACAGCTGGCAGACAAGGAGCTGGACCATCTTACCTTCATTTTCTTATAAAGCTAAGCTATAAGTTAAAGCTGGGTTTATTCAGGATATATTTCCTGAAGTCAAAATGAATTGAAATCGAAGAGATTAGAAAGACCAATGAATTACTGGTGATACTACTGAAATTAAGCTCAGTTCCCAAAGCAATTTTCCCATCCACGGTAAAAGATCTAACTCCTAATTTAGACAAACGTTTTCAGTTAAGCTCGTAGATGCCTCATCCCTGGAGATACTGAAGGTGAGGCTCGACAGGGCTCTGGGCCACCTGGGCTAGTTGAGGATGTCCCTGCTCACTGCAGGATGCTTGTAGTAGATGACCTCTAGAGGGCCCTTCCAACCCAGGTGATTCTGTGATTCTAGAAGAATAAAAAGCATACAATTGATGGCTTTCAGAAGCTCTAAGACAACAATCAATGTCAATTTACAGTTTCTGTGTTTGTCAGGAAAACATTTGAAGCTTCATTAGCAAAAGTTTGTAACATAATAGTTCCTCTCCATCAAATACAGATATGAATGAACATTCTGCCTCTTCAGAAAGCCTGATCAGAGGTGCACCTCTGAGGATGCTGCAGCTGATGTTCAATGATTACAATGTCATCAAATAAATGTACAACTCGTGAGACATATTGAAGAGGACAGCCACAAGGTCTACATATTCTGTCACATCTTTTACGCTGGATGTTCTACATACACAGTAGTCACTCTTAGCAATTATAGCACCCAGAATAAAAAAAGCTTTATTACTTACTGCTCTGTCTACTTTAAAGTTAGAATAGCATTGTTCTACATTGAGCATTAGAAGCTTGGAAAGGCTTTAAGGAATCTGTAATGCTGTTCCAAATTAGAATATCATCACCCTTCAGTAATCTCTTGAACAAATAAAATGCATTTATTACTTATTTCATATTCATAAATGCCATTGGTTTAATTAAAATGTTTGAAAAGTACAAAGAACAGATTTTTTTTTCCACAACTAAGCTTGAATTAAACATGCAAATGTCACCTAGCCATGATTTACAGTGAATAATTGACTTAAAGAGGAAAAAAAAAGTGCAATAATTTACATCCTATCTGTTTTTTTTCATATCAAAAAAATCAATAGAAGCCAGGTGGAGAACAGAATGTTAAAAGTTCTGAATTTGGAGGATTTCCCAAGTTTGCATAATAAATATGACAGCCCTCCCACAGAATTCCTTTTATCACATTAGTTCCATAAACCAGTTTATCCAAGTGCATTGTTCATGTAGAAAAAAGTTCTTATTTATTCATAATTGCCTAATCAAATGAAACTTAATTGCATTATGCTGTAAGGAACTTAGATGAAGGTTTAGAAATCTGCATAAACATTAATAATTTGAAGGTCTAATTAATAAGAATTAAAAAACAAACTTCAAAAGGAAGGAGAAAGCTGGGTTAGTATATGCTTTGCCCAGACTATCCCACAGGCTTTCATCACCTCTTCAGTTTTCTTCAGTGAAAAGAATGAACTACGGGGACTTCATTAGGAGGAGGAGGAGTTTAATGGTGTAAAATAAGTACAAGCTTCTTTACTGACAAACTTCCAATAGTTAAAAAAAAGCAAACAAAAAACAAACAAACAAACAAAAAAACCCAACACCCAAGTAAATGTGATGGTTGTTAGCTTTCCAAATAAAATAATAAGCAATTCATAATCACTCTGAAATTAGGCAAAACTCCTTGAGAGAATCAAAGACTTTGTTACTAAAGTATTTTAAAACAACTAGTCCTATTTCTGCATGCAAAGTTGCTGCTAGCATGGATTGAATTATGAAGCTTTGGAAGTCAACTGAGTCAGGAGAACATAAAGCTGAAACAAATGAGTTGGGAAATCATGCACAGCAGCGCAGAAAGGGAGAAGTAATACTGGGCAAAATCAGCATTATCCATCTCAAAGATGAACTAGGCAGAATTGTGCATAAAGGGGGAAAAAACAAGTTCCAGTGTCAGAAGACATGGAAAGTATCAAATAAAATAGTATGTGTCATTATACTTTTTGGTCTTCTGCATAGCTACACCAGAAGTGCTAAACAGAAAGCAAGCTGAGCATATTTCCAAAGCCACAGAGAGTATTTCTACAGAGATCTATTTCATTAACTCTTTCCTTCTTCCTTCTCTTCTCACATTTGGGGGAAATTCAGACAAAGATGTGAATGTTTTCCATGGTTGAGAATGGAAGATGGTGAGTTTACTGAGCTGCAAATGTAGCCTTTTAAGTAGAGGACTATGTATAAAGAAAGTTTCTGTGATTTTTGGGGGTTGTATCCCTAAACTTGTTAAAACACAGAGGGGAAAAATAAAGGAAATAAAGAATAAACTCCAGCATTTATGTTTCTCTGCGATTCCTACATTGATTGTATTTTGTCTGATGTTCTCTGTGCATTTACACAATAGGATGCAGATTAATCTGTATCTCCTATATGGCCTAGCATCTGAGAGTTCTACTATGCTCCTTGCTCTATGAACTCAAAAGAAAAAAATGGTTACATCTTTTCTGGTTTAAGACCCAACACAGTGACAACAAGCAAGAGGCAAACAGCGAAAACTGTCAGACAGAACAGTAGCTGTTTAGACCAGCCTTCGCATTGCAAGTTCTTAGTAAACACAATGGGAAGCAAACTTAGAAGTTATTTGAAGATACAAAATGAGATGGTGTGGTAAAGACTCCTCACAAAGGCATAGAATAGTTTTGGTTGAAAAAGACCTTAAGACTATCACTTCCAACCATTCTCTAACTCTAGGAAGGCTGATGCTAAATCATGTCACTCAGCACATCTCTCCCTCCTTTCAACCCCTCCTGGGATAAGGTTTTAACTACATCCCTGGGGAGCCTGTTTCACTGTTTAAGAACCCTTTCAGAGAATAATTTTTTTTTTTCTAGTATCCAACCTAAACGTTCCCTGGTGCAATTTGAGACCATTTTCTCTTGTATTATCACTTGTTAGTAGGGTAAAGAGACCAACACCCACATAGCAGCAACCTCTGTTCTGGCAGAAGTGGAGATAGGGAACCTCTTACCTCAGCCTTCTTTTCTCCAGGCTAAACAAGGAAGGAAGAGTAAAATACAAGAAGGGTATAATAATAAAGGAGATTGAAGCTAAAAGGAAATTTACATAATGTGCCATACCTCCAGCTAGTGCAGATTAGCGTAATTTTATTGAAGTCAGTAGAGCTAAGCTGATTTACAGAAAATAAAGAAATAAAATCTACTTCCTGCACTGAAATCACTCCTATTATTGTATCATTTTCTCTCAGGTAGATTTTGACTCTTAAGCAATCCCACCAAATTACATCTAAAAATAATGCTCTTTTTATAAAGAAATAATCCCAAATAACAAAATGAACTGACAAAAGTTTCCCTGGTGGTATTTAAGAAAGCACCTATATCTATTAAGAAGATAAGAGATTTGTTTGGAATTTATTTTTCTGCCTCCTGCACAATAGAGTAATATATGTACAGCACAAATATTATTGTTCAAACTGACTGTAATCCTTTAAATTAAAGGAGAATTGTGTGGTAATTGCATATAGCATTGAAAATGTCAAAATAATTTGAGGAGATCAACAGAGCATAAACTCCACTAAGTCAATTCATGCCTATCACATAATGGGTCTGCATGAAATCAGAAAACACAAAGAACTGCAACAGTAAATGATGGGGAACAAAGATAGAAAATGAGGTAGTGTGATTTAAGAGCAGCTGATTAAAATGAAAGGGGATGTTTGCCTGCTTGATTGTAGTTCATTTCTAACAAAGTTTACAGCCAACTTTTAATCAGTCAATCACAAATGGCAACCAGAAACACAGACAGAAAGTGGGGCTGAGTGGTACTCCAGGTATTTAGGGTCGAGTTTTGCATTTTCAGCTTTACAGGCTGCTTGAGTCAGGATTTAGATAGAGTATATTTATAAAATCATAGCACACCACCATTATACTGTACATGAAAATGTATCCCTACATTTATTTCATAGCTGTAATTTTTTACCTTTCTTCAAATGTCAGTATCAAGCTTCTCAGCCAGTTTTCTGCACAACCATTAACATTTACAGGTGGGATTTATACCCTCAGAACCACAGAATCATTTTGCTTGGAAAAGACTTTTAAAATCACTGAGTCAAAAAATTATCTGCTTCTACCAAGTTTGGAGCTAAACCATGTACCCCTGTATGACATCTGTTTTTTTCCATTCCTCCCTTAAAGTGCATTTTTCATGTTGCCTGTGTCTTCAAAAAATCTTATGTCTTCATCCTCAGGAGCCACTGAAACCAGGACAGGCTTAAGAAGGCAAAATTTGCCCATCATGATTGAAAGCTACTCAATCTCACTCTAAAATATGCAACTGAGGGTCAGGGTTGGAAGGTCAAGTTGGTGGTATTGCATTGATAAGTAGAATGAAAATTATTTGAAATGCTGTAGGGACATGTTGAAGAAGATTAACTGAATTCTACATGAAGCAAGACTGTTTGCAAAAGGTGCCTTACTGAACAAAGTAGTGCACGGTTTTAACATGGTTGCTATTATTCTGACAAACTGAACTCGGTCCAAAATAAGTGGAATAAACACACAGGATCACAATGTATTGCTAGATATCTTTCACTCTAGCAGTTCTGAAAGGCTGAACCAATATTTGTTCTTCCTTGATGGAAGGGCACCTGCCATCCATCCTTCAGTTATTAACTCCAGGCTCTAGTACAAATATAGCACAGCTTGAAGAGTAATACATTGTTTTTTTAGAGCACTGAAAGATACAAGTGAAGCAGGATAGAAGTATCTTCTATACTCTATATATCAAAATATATCCACTTCCTTTTATTGAGTGGAACTCCAGCTGCTTACCCATCACTCTGACTCATCATCTCTGACCACCAATTCAGTTCCCTTCGCAAATAACAGCTTCAGATCAGCCTCTCTTTTCTTTTTTTCCCCCTTTGTATCATAGCACCATTCTTCTACGACATTCATAAAGATAGAGCCTTGATTATCTGATAGAGACACCCAGACCCAAACAGTAAATAAGAAGTTGCATGCCTTTTCCTGAATTTCAAGGTCTTGTAATGACAAGACGAGGGGCAATGGGTTTGAACTGGCAGAGGGGAGACTGAAAGTGGATGTTAGGAGGAAGTTGTTTGCAGTGAGGGTGGTGAGACACTGGCACAGGTTGCCCAGGGAAGTTGTGGTTGCTCCCTCCCTGGAGGTGTTCAAGGCCAGGTTGGACGAGGCCTTGAGTGCCCTGTGCTAGTGGGAGGTGTCCCTGCCTACGGCAGGGGGTTGGCACTGGATGATCCTTGAGGTCCCTTCCAACCTTACCATTCTATGATTCTGTGATTCCTCACCAAGAAGTCTGGCAAAGGTAGGACAGGGAAACGCTAAGCAAGAGGAGATTGGTTTTGCATGCTTCATACAGTTTGGAGCTTAAATGGAAGTGGGATTTAATACTGAATGAGTTACAGAAGGCATAACAGACGCTTTAGGCAAAATAATTTAGAAACACATCTCCTTAAAAGAGGAAGTTGCAATAAAACATTTCCACACCATTAACTGTAGGTTGTGCACATATTATATAAAGAATCCATGATGAGGAAATGCTTGCTATAATAAAACTGCGTATTCCAGATTGCAGCCAGGATGCGCTGACAGGCTGTAGGACTCTTGAAACTGAACGTGCTTCAAAGCTATGTTTCAAATTCCTAAAGCTGAATTTAAAAGGTTTTTGAGGCAGCAGAAATTACTTTGCAGTAAAACTAACGGTGCATGGCCGTTTTGTACACAAGGGAGGGAAGAAGGCAGCGTAGCAGAGCTGGAATGACTCAGAGCCCAAAAAGCAAGACTTTAGGAGATATAGTCTGTTAATGAGGCTCTCCTGAGAGAAGGGTAAGCTATCGATGCAGAGGTAGGCAGGGCTGTCCTCAAAAATAGGAATGACTTCCCATGCCTTGTCTCTTGTTTCAAAATCTGCATGAGTTCAAAATTATACAAATTTATAAACGACTGTCAGATGGCTTGATCTTATCATAGAATTGTTGAAAGTGCTGTGTGCATGCCAACAAAAGAGAAGCAGAGCCTGTAATAGCTTTGAAATGGCCCTGTTGAGGTGCTAAACAACATCGGCAGATCAGTGTTTGTCAAATTAAATTCCAGGCAATCCAAAGAATAAACCTTGCTGCAAGAAGCAACACCTTGAGCCAATTAGAACCTAGTGCAATACACTTTGAAACTTCCCAGATACGCCATTCACTCTTCAAATTGGGGAAAATAAAAATAAATTAAAATAAAATCAGTGATCTAAACCTTACATGACTGTACCATTCATTTGGAGTGACTGATCTGCTTTGCCAACAATACCAAGCAACACATCGAAGAGAAGACACGAGCAGCACTGATGCAGAGGGGAAGCAAGGAAGAGGAAACAAAGCATCTGCAATTCATTTCCTGGAGCTGGTGCTGGATCCCATCCCCTGTTTCTCTCCTCATATTATGTTCTTCACGTATTCCCCCAGTAACTGGAATAATAAAGGGTGTGTGAAGGGGAGATAGGGAGTTGGCATAAAGGTGTAAAAAAACAGGCAGTTCAGGATGGAGTCCTCCTTTGAGGACATTTGGTGAGTTATAATTCTAGTTGACATTTACAGCATTGTTTGTCTTAACTATTTAAGCTATTATCACTCACATTCTCATCTAAGCTGCATCCACACTACCCCATAAAGATGCCAGCTGTGACCAAACCTGAGTGTTCTCACAAACCCTCTTAATCCCAACACTCAATTGCTACTGCTACTGATTGATTTGTGCATTAAAGGAAAATTCATACACTAGAAAATTGCAATTAACTCTTAAAAGCCAAGAAATCCACAAAGATCAATGATAACTTTATCTGCTGCACAATCATAATTGATTATATTACAGATAAGGACAATTCATAGTAGAATTAACTACAGAATAATAATTGAACCAAAGAATCCCTTAACCTCAGTGTGTAATAGTTGGTAACTCCCATGACTCTTTACATTTGCCTGACTGAAAAACATTGGACTCTCCTATTTCTTACAAAGTCACTGCTTGTGAAGTATAATAAATGTGAGGTACTAGGAACATTTTACATCTGTGCAGTGTGAAGAGACTGTTAGGAGTTCTCTTTCTCCAAAAGAATCTAACAAAATACCAGTGCAACATTGTTGCTGAAGAGAGCTTTCAAAAAATCCTTTTTTTAATATGGAGGCTGGAATCAGTATAGGAGTACTGAATGCTTATTCCAGAAAGGGATAAAAATGAGTGTTCCAAATCCCAACCCTCTTTAGAGCAAGAACTCTTGTGAGCAGTTTCCAAGACATAAAACATCCATTTTGGAAAAAAAGAGAAAGCTACTGGCTTTTAAACAACATTGAAATCTGCCCAGATCTCATGGTCAGTTAGGAAATGACACAGCAGATTTTCCAATATGCTTTTTCTTGCCTCTGAAGTCTAATGAAATCACAGAAATGTATGTATGTCTTATTGCCTTCCAGTAAATCATTATTACCTTTCATCTGCTAAATCTAAGTCACTACAAATCCACCTGCCACTTACACCTGTGCCTGTGAAGGGCAGTGCATCAGTTCCAGTTTTGGAGTGTTTTAAGAAGCATTTTTCACAGAATTCAAGAAACATTCCACTTGAAAAAGA